>CABFVX010002318.1:88146-99155 GCA_902151425.1 Timema shepardi | reverse complement strand
TGACAAAATCTGAGGGGTGAGTTGAAAGGCGTGTATGGTGGGGGTAGGTATTCGATCGTAGAGATCCTAGCAGGACATCGCTGAACTATTTTATACAATTTTCTATCATTAATTACGATAATTCCATAAGATTTATCAATTGGAAAAAAATACGTACCTTTATTTTAGCTTAAGCACTGTGTTTGTATAGGAAGAAATTTGATCCTACTCACAAGGGAAAAAGGGCCAACTTTGAATCAATTTACTAAATTAATTACTAAGATATATTCAAATATCTTCCAATACAAACATAGAACTTTATTTGATTTACAAGATAAAAAATACCCCACACTTCTGCGATGTTTCATAATCCCGGAAACTGTGCCAGAAATAGGCAATATTTTTGCGCTTTATTCAGCCCTTCCATCCCACCTTAAGGTGGGATAGAAGGGGGACGCAAGAAAAGATCAGTGTTTTTGCATAATTTCACACCAGACAATTTTTTTAACCAAATTGACTCAAATATTGCTTCATAAGAAATATGGTTTAATGGTTTACACATGTCGGAGTCAGAGAGGAGTTGGAGGCTTGGCGCACAAACTCCACAATCCTGATGCTAATCTCAAACGTTCTTGAATATCTGTCATGGCATTTTACCATTTGATGAGAAGATTATTAAATGAAGAGAAAAAGTTCTTATCAAATTCTAAACACTCTCTTCAGTGGTTGTATGGTCTAGTGTATCACTCTCAATATAAAACAGACTGCCGATGATGGGAATATCGAGGTTCAAATCTTGGTCGGGTGTACTGAGGCTGTTTTTTCCTAAATGGTTTTCCACACTTTCTGCATGAAACTGTAGGTACTTTCTCTAAATTCAACCTTACTCATCAACAACCCATTAGTGTAATTAGTACATAGGTGTATAACCAAACAAGTAGTAAGATGTGGTGCTAAAGAAAATATCAGAGACACCCTTGACAGATATTCAAAAACGGTTGAGATTACTATGTAAAGAAAATTAAACGTATGTTTATACTGGAGAAATGGTTAATTTATTTTGCTGAAAAAAAGTTTTGCTAAAAAAAACTTTAATAAACCTAACTTTACCTCACAATCACTACCATCCCACCTTAGAGATTTTATTTTCTGCACTATTCTTTTGTACTTGTACTAAAATGATGTTACAGTATTGTCATAATAACTAACAATTCACGACAAAGATCCAATAATATTCTAATCGATATTAGATATGATTTCAAGTATTAAGGACTAGCTTTTTCTCTTTGAGTGATAGTGTGCGATATTACTAATAAAGTTCATATTAGCGCTAAATAGTTAACACATCATAAAGTTTAAAAAAAAAAAATCTTGTGATAATTTAATTAAAACACTCCACAACACTATAACTAGGAAAAATAAAAACATACCTAAAATATAATCCACACTTTAGATTTTTTTGGTATCGTGTCTTACTACCCATTCGGGTTATCCACTCTTTAGATATTTATTATACTGATTATTGAAATCAAGTGCACTACTATGCATACAACACAAGGACTATGTAGCTCAACTGAAAGTATTCAATTACTATTTTTTTTAAAGAAATTACCAACCTTAAAACAAAATGTATTAGTTAACATTCCATTTAGCACCTTGTAAATGGACAACATCGCTGTTTGTATGTTTGCGCCGAGTTAGGAGTGTGATAATAGTAACACAAGGCACTCGGTAAACAAATTCAAATTAGCATTCTTGTTATCATCCTAGTTATTACTCTCCTAAATAAAAAGTGGTTGAAAGAGACTTATACAACCAGTAAATATAGAAAAATAAGAATTCCCATGCTGATTAAAAAGATGAGCTGCACTGTAAGTAATTTTAAAGTGTGACATTTGTGGAACTATAAGTGGTTCTTCTACTTATAATGATATAAATTTTTTGTTATTTCCCAAAAAATAGTGAATACCAGTTATAGTCAAGCATTTTTTTGTATTGCTGTAATGAAGCTCCTTTGGACTTTTAGATAGAAAAAACAAGAATTGATGAATTATACAAACCATTTTACAATAAAATCCAAGCAATTTCTTTACCTCTGCAATTGCACGGCCAACTTACACTTATTATTCCTCGAATAGAAAATACAGAAATTTGGTTGGTAGCTTTATCAACCTGCTGAATAAAGGACCCAAGGTTCAATTCCCATCACACCAGAAAAATGTATCATTGGTGAAATTAGCAACTTTCTCTTATATGGTGATGATGTAGGGAATGCGAGAAAATACCATAGTTTGTAGCAAACCCTTTTTTGGCCAAAATAAATAAAATATTTCTTCAGTACAAACATAAGAGTTTAATTTTCTTCCCATGGTGATATCAACAGTTGTTGAATATCTATCATGAGCATAGCAGCATTAGATGATAAAACTTTTTAAAAGAAGAGAAAAAGTTGTCATTAAATTCCAGGACACCCTTACAGATATTAAAAAAAAAGTTGAGGTCACCATGTGAAGAAAATTGAACACTCTGTTTCTACTGAAGCAATATTTGATTTATTTCGACCAAAAATTTGTTGCTATAAAAACTGCATGTCCCTTACATCTCCACCTTAGGTGATTGAGAGAATAGTTTGATTTATCTAAAGAATTAAAATTTGAATGTAAAAAATTACAAAATAAGTGTCCCTAGAGTTTTGGAACTTTAAACATATGTGTATTAAAGTGAAGAACAAGTAGGCTTGCTTTATAATATCATTCCTTTATAGAAATATCATATTGTGATCTTGACACTTTTATTTTGTTTTCTTCACAACATTTCAAACGAGCTATCAAATTAGTTAACAACAAACATATATACAATATCACTTCGATGTTTAACCATTGGAATAAAATTGGCCGAAAAATATAAGGCCTAACTTTATTTGTAATCCAAACATTTATCAAGCTTTGAGTTTAAGTACCTGAATAATTTTGTCATGTATAAAGATATTACATAATGCCAGATATTTAATGTAAAGTTAAAAGTTAATATTTTTCCCTATTTGAAAACTTAAAAAGACAATTATTCTCAAGTTAAAAAAAAAGAGAATTATTTGAGGTATTTAACGTTAACTTTATGAATCAACTGATTATATCAGCACACAACAATTAAACTAACTTAAATCTAGAACAAAAACAACATCAAGGCCCCAGCTGTTAATTTATCACTGTGAAAGGGGAGACCCACATTTCACCAAAGATAAATTTTTCAGCCACGCCAGGAATCAAACCCGAACCCTTAGCTCAGTAGACAGACATGTTACCGACTGATCTAAGGTGTTGGAACTCAATTAAACAATACACAATTAAATAATTAGGCTAGCAAAGTATAAGATGGTTATTGTAATGGAGTGAAATAGAGTTGAAAAAAGTGTTTTGAACAAATTAAAATAATATTGAACATATAAACCACCCAACTTACCCCAAACCAGCATCTTAAACAATAAAGGTTTTGTTTCTCCTATTCAAGGTATTTTCCAGAATTGCCTGCTGGCCTTTATGAATTCCTAATGTAAAGTTTCTATTACACATTAATATAGTCAATACTATTAACGTCCAGTCCAAAAATCAATACCTCTCAAATGACAAGAGACAAGTACTATTTTATTTAAGTTGTGAAATTATAGACTAGTATAATTACAAACTATACACAGTCCACAGTATATAACGGGTAGGATGTATCATTATGTCAGACAGGAAACATGCTTCATGAAATTTGTGTGGAACGGACAATCTATACAGTACGATTGTAATAAATCCACTAATATATTATGCACAAAACACTGAAACTGGCGCAATTCACAACTAGTATCATTAGACATAAACATTTCAAACTATTGATTAATACAGCTTTCACAAGACTCACACAATCAAGAGAGAGCTTTAAATATTTTAATTTTCAGGGAATAGTGCCAAATTATAGTTCAATAATAAGAACCATTTCATAGCATTTATTACCCATTGTTTCCACAAACTGTTTAACTGTAATGGGTCTCTGGATAAAGGATTGAGGAAAACTGTAAAAATACTTTGTTTGGAGTGTGGCATTATATGAGACATAGACGTGGAAACTAAAAGTGGAGTGGGGATTGGAAGTATTTGAGGTGTGGGTGTGGAGGAGGTCGGAAAAGATAGGCTGGGCAGAAAAGGTAAGGAATGAGGAAGTTCTGAAGAGAGTTGAGGAAAAGAAAGGAATATTAAATGTTGTCAAAAACAAGAAGAGAAACTGGATTGAACACTGGCTGGGAAAGGAAAATTTACTGGTGGATGCAATGGAAAGAATGGTGGATGGAAAGAGGGGAAGAGGACATAAAAAAAGTAACAAATAATGGATTGCATCAAGATAGGAGGCAGTTACAGATGCATGAAGAGGTTGGCCAAGGATGGAACAACATGGAGAGTCATCTGCAGGTAGGCAGAAAATTAAGAATAATAAAATTTGTATTACAAGTATTAAGACTTTTAACATTATTCTTTGACAAACACAACAATTAACAAGCCTTGAATTGTTTTTAATTGGTAGATAGACACCAATTATTTGAGATGCATTCAAAATTTCCAACAATAAATTGCAAACCAAATAGAACAAAGGCACCTTTAGATCCCTAGTTGTGAAACTTACAGGTGTCACGACATTATCAGTGTAATATTAGTTTTTTTTTAGCACTGTGTCTTACTACCCATTCAGGTATACAATGATATTCACTATTAAACTCGCAGAGAACTACTTTTAAAATGAAAGAGTTGTTAAACTTAAGGGTGTCATGATGTAAGATAAGCTTGCTACCTTTCAGGGTGAACAAAAAGTATAGTAATTAATTAGTTCCCAGCATCCTCATAAAGAGTACTTTATTTAATTTATTGTTTAAATAATTTACCTCTCCTGGCAAAACTATTTTCACTCCCAGGTCAGACACCTTAGCTCGGTCAGTAGTGTTTCTGTCTACTTGGCTAAGGATCTTGGGTTCAATTCCTCCCCATTGCTGAAAAAGTTATCATAGGTGAAATGTGGGTTCTTTCACATTGATAAATTCATGGGTGGGGACTGGATATTGTGCCTGTCCTAGTCTTAAGTTCGATTATAGGGCATATGAAGTTATGACAGACCTAACAAGCCAGTAGTGGAAAATATATGGCTTGAATTAAAAAAATGACCCAGGCCAGAGGCTGGAAACCATAATGGATGTAAAGTTTTTAAATGTACACCAAGTAATTTTTGTGTAAAAATTGTTTATCAACACATTAAGTACAATTATATCTTAAAAGATTAAAATATCACACTATTTTAACAATGTATAATCAAGCTACATTATAAATAAATTTAGCCATTGAGCTAGGTGTATTTACGCTACTCTTGTGACCAAACCATGATATTGGTATATATTGAAGTTTAACTAAAATTAAAAAAAAACAAGTATTTCTTGTCACTTTTTGATAATACATTTTCCTAGGTTAACTAGTCATTTTTGCACATGCCTAGTAAATTATTTGGTAGAAACAATTTTCTTTCACAAGATTAAAAAGTATACAATAGAAAAAAAGATAATCTCTTACCTCAATTGTTCTTAATTCTTATTTTCAAAATGCATTTTCATTTACTTACATATTGTAGATAAAAGAAAGTTAAGAATTAATTTTCTCAGTAACCATCCAATTGCATGTTATATCAAAAATGGTTAGAAGGAACACTAGTTTCAAAAGACAGCTTACTTTCACTTCTCGAAACAGTTTAATGGTTTAAGTACTTGTTCAGACACTTCAGGAAAATAAATTAGTTCACTTAAAGCAAGCTCTGCACAGTGAAACAGAAAAAAAATTTATTTAAAATAGTATGTTTTTTGAAAGGTTTTTAATTACAAGGATATCACACAACCAAAAACTGCAAATGATGTAATATTTCCTGCTTCAATGGCTGTTACACATGAATGATTGATTCGTTTGAATAAATATGGTGAATAAGGAATTAAAGTGCATACCACATTTATGAGGAGTTGGCAGGTTTTAACTGTTGAGAATCATCATATATTTTATTATTGCTGAATTTTCAATTTCCAGACAGTGTAAATCTCATTGCAGTAAGTAAATTAGACATTGAAAGGAAGACAGAGACAGATATTTGGCACCATTTTTCCTTTGTTTTAATGTCAGCTAATGATAAACCAGCTCTAAATGCAAATCAGAATCAAATCACACATTTTTGCAATGATTTTATAATGTTCTATATCAAAGTAAGCTATAAATCAAGACAAATAATTACAAAGAGGTATAAAATAAATTGTACAACATAATGGTACAAACTTTCCCAGTCTATTTATTATCATTTGGAATACAAATTTCTAAAACAGATTTTCTGTAAACTACCTTTAAACATATTTCTTCAGAAACACCTATATTTATTATTTGGTTAAATACAAGAAACAAACTTCATTTATCTATTTATATATTTTGTAAAAATAAAATTTTATTTTTATTTATCATGTAAAACAATTTCAAGATCACATTTTGAACTAGATCGTAAATACAAATTTCAAAAATTTTCTTAAATTTATCATCAGTAAATTACCCTTAAATAATTAATTTATTAATAAAAATAACATACCTTTTTATTTATCATATAAAACATTCACATGTACAAATTTTAAACAAAATCATTAGTGTTATTTAAAAAAAAAATTAATTTGAGTTTTCAAACCCGCCTCGGCATAGTTAGCTAACGCGGTAGTTTCATATTGTCGTTGAGCTAGACTGCCAAGCATGGGGAGATGGAGGTTCAAATCTCACTCGGGTAAATCAAGGGCGGTTCTTACCAAATGGTTTTCCACTCTCCCTCCATGCAAATGTGGGTTCACTTCATCTATATCCTAACCCATTAGCATAATTATTACTTAAATGTATAACCTGAACAGGTAGTAAGTAAAATGTGGTGCTAAGTATTATTATTATTATTGAATTTTCAAAAATTAGTCATTATTAACTACTATTAATTTGAGAACAAGTATCAAAATAAAAATAAATAACCATAGCATTACCATTTAAAAAAAATCCATCAAAGTATTTCAGCCTCAGGTGAAGATTGAGAAAAACATAGCAAAAAAAAAACCACTTGCATTTCATTACGAATGAACATTGATTTACAAATACCTGCTTCAGTACCAATACCCTCTTCCACAGCAACATTTACAGTTTTTTTTTTAGCACAGGTTCTTACTACCCATTAGGGTTATACACTATATACGGCTTAGTGTCTGTATTCTATCGAAGATGGGGATTTTCCTACCTTAAAAGTAAAAAGTGTGCAACACTTAATTGAGGCCAACATTATCTTTTAAGTCTGACAAATGTGTGGTGAAAAATCTCATTTTTGAGTATTCGAGAATTTACAAAACATCAATAGTATTTAACACGAATTCTTAAAAAAAATATTCAAAGCCTGAAAATAAGAACTATGCTTTCTGCTACTTAAAGATTTGTGTGAATATATTCCTACAATTGATGCGAAATTATTTTAATTACCAACACACTTTTAGAATAAATATAAGATGCTATGTTTATGTTCCTTTAATATGCCCTAAATTTTAAATTATATTTTTACCATTTTATGTAAGTTTTCAAATTTTATACTTATAATGATTTTAAATGGAAATTATCTTTTTTATTTGATTTATTAGTAAATTAGGTTTCTTTCTCAAATAAATTTAGTAAAGATCATAAGTGAGCACGCATTACATTTTTGGATACAATAAAATACATATTTTGCATCAATGGAAACATTTTAATTTGACAACTAAAATACAAGTATGAGTTTAAGGGATCCCTTCTTAATTTTACTTTAAACCAAAAATCCCCAATGTAGTAGTAAACAATCAAACCCAATGTGCTGGTACATCTTCACCCGAGAGTGCAAGTGTTATGTCCAATTTTTCACTTTTGTGTAAAAGAGCATTGTTGTTTGACCTTGTGCATAAAACCAATGTTACTAAATGGCAACTCAAGTTTGTATCTTCTTAAGTAACTATATAATAGTTTCAATTTCACCACAGGTGAATCATATGCATTATAAATAAACATAAACACCAAATATCTAAAATTTAACAATTTTGGTGATGAATTGCATTCTCGGATGATAACATGTTTTGATACTTACATTTTATTTTATTTAAATGTCTTATTTATTCTGGTGAAGTTAAACTGTTACACTTTGTTTTACACTTAATTAGGTTTGTATACCAATCTCTTTATTTTCTTTAAATTGAAAAATGACACCTGGACACGGCAATCAAACACAGGACCTCCTGAGTTGGATTCACTTGTCCAGGTGTCATTGTTTCAATTTAAAGATGATATTTAGATGCGACGATAACTGCAATTATCAAACATAATAGCTGTGCTATTTAATCCATTATTACTCTTTATATGTCAAACATTAGATCAATATATATCCCTAGTTTAAATAGCTCTACGTGTTAACACAACTAAAATAGAATTTTTATCATACTACATAATATGTTTCAATATAAAACCCAAGTCTTGTCTTGATACACACACGAGTTTAAAGATAAACACTAAAACTAATACTACCATACAATTATTCATAGAATATGCATTATGTATATTTCAATTAGCGTTATTTATTTATGTAACTTTACATTAAAATTCTTTGGTATGTTTATGTGTCATATGTTGATACAGGCTTTTTGGTTATGGTTATAACAATCATTGCAAACACCATAGGTAAGTATATATATATAAATATAACCGAAATGTAAACATAGGTTGTAAGAGAAAAGATTTAACATCACAAAAAAAATCCCCTCTTAAAGATATAAGTTAGTGTACATTTTTAACACGCTATATATCTGACTAATTGGTCAGGCTATCCGCTTATTTACACTAGTGAGGTAAGTAGAATTTGGAGGAAGTGTATCCTTATTTGCATGGGGATGGGGGACTACGATGATAGCCCATCACCATCACCATCAACTGTTTCCAGCTTGTGGCCGGGTCAGTTTAGTAAAATGCCTCTATCTTCCTCTATACTTCCATCACTCTTATTCCTTTAATTTCTTCCATTCTTCTCCTCTTTCTTGAACACTTTGTTATCTACTTCTCCCATCTCTTTCTTGGCCTCCCTTGTGATATTTTCCCTAAAAACTTCATTCTCAATATTTTCTTTGGCATCTTTTCTTTTTTCATCCTCATTACATGGCCATACCATCTCCGTCTTACTTTCTTTACTATCTCATGTACTTCCTGTACTCCTACTCTTTCCCGGATAACTTTATTCCCAATATTGTTTCTCATGACAGCTAACATGCTCCTCACAAACTTCATTCCCATAGCCTCCACTTTCCTAGTCTTTCTTACATTCACTGTCTACGTTTCTGCTACATATGCTACAATGGGTGCTAAGTACGTCCTATACAATACTTCCTTACACTTCAAGCGAACTTCTCTTCTCTATAGCAGGTCTCTTACGCACCTATAGAAAAACTCTCTTTGCTGTCATCTTCTAATTAAATTCTCTCTACTTGCATTTTTCTCCTCAATCACACTTACAAGATATTTTACGTTCTGTACTTTTCTCAGCTCTACTCCATCCTATTTTATAACTTTATTAGACCTTAGCCTCTTCCTTGTCATTACCATAACTTCACACTTTCTCAAGCCATTCTTGTAGTTGTTCCTGTACTTCCTCTTCCTTCTCTACCCCTACTATCAAGTCACCAGAAAACAATATAGCTTTTATTCTTTCCTCCCCGAGTTTTCCTGCCACTTTGTTCATTAATATTTCCATTACCATTATAAATAGTAATGGTTAAAGGGCACTCCCCTGCTTCACTCCATTTTTTATTGGGAACCATTCCGTTCTTCCACTCTCCGTCTTAATAAGACGCTATTAATAAAACCAAACATTGGAAATACAACAACTTACTATCATGAAACTGGTTATGGAAGGAATCACATCTAAGGTCAGAATCAAGCATGCTACCACTAACCCAACTATATTACTAAAATCATATTTATAAGCAGAAAGTTGAACCAGAATCAGAACTAAAACCAGAACAAGAACCCTAAAAATGTATTACTTTAAAACCTGAACTGGAATCAATTTATGTGTTTCTTTTGTCAAGGTATGACATATTTATTTAATAAGAAAGTCATAAAAGTGTTAATGAACAATTAAAAGTAAGCACCAATGAGGAATGATTATTGTCACATTGTGTAGGAATTTCTCATTTTACTCATTAGGTTAAAAGCTTATGCATATAAACTACAACAGGCCTAGCCAGCCGCTAGTGGAAAAGTATGGCTTGAATAAAAAACTGACCCAGGCCACAGGCTGAAAATAGTAGTGGATGTAAGGTAAAAATTAAAAACGAAGATGTATTTAGCTTTGAGTGACAGCAAACATGTTTAAGGGTGGTGGTGGTGGGAGAGGGGGATCACTGAAACATAAAAACCATTTCAGTTGTCAGACCAGCTCTCTACAAACTGTTGCAATAAAAAAAAAATTTTTTTTGTTCTGTATATGTCAGGTATAAGATTTATTTTTAAATGACCATATCAATTTTTATTAAGGAATGCCAGGTCTCCACCGTGGTTCGGATTCCACGTTAAACTGTAGGTCCTTCATTTCATCTCACAATCACCCTACCATTACACATTAGCGTAAGTGTGTATAACCCGAACGGGTAGTAAGACGCGGTGCTAATAATAATAATAATAATTTTTATTATATTTGGAAGAAGGTATGGGAAAAGTGGATGGAAACATATAAAAGGGGACAAATACAATATGACTTTTACAATGAAAAGAAAACCACAGTTCACACTTTACATTGCTACCATTGGACAAAGGGATAGCAGTTGCCTCTTAGAGAAAATCGATTGTCACCACCCAATCCCCCCCGACCTAGGCTCATTCTATCGGAACTCATCAGGGAGGAGTGAGAAATGCGCAACACAACTTCCTAAAAGAGAGGGGGGGGGGGGG
>CABFVX010002318.1:45234-78660 GCA_902151425.1 Timema shepardi | reverse complement strand
GTTGGGAATGGTTGAAGGAAGAAGAGGAAGGAAAACAATGAAGTGCTATGAAGAGATCAAAAGTGTTACCAACCTATCATGGAACCAAAGTGCAAAGAGGGCACAGGACAGAATCCAATGGAAGAAACTTATAAAGGAAATAACAAGAGAAAGATTCTGACAGTTTGAAAAATAATTTTTTGGAGGGCATCCTACTTCTGAGAATAAATATATATACAGTACTAGTACTACTAGTGGTGTATATACACACACACCCAGTACTAGTATTACTAGTGGTTAGATCATTGTTACCCAAGCTGTGGTAGGTATATTCCTAGGGGTTAGAGAGGTATTTCAGAGGCTATTTGACATAGCAATGAGTTTTATCCATCACAAAATACTTTTTATTATCTTTGGAAGAAGGTATAGGAAAGGTGGATGGAAACATATAGAAGGGCTGAACAAAATATGGCTTTCACAATGAAAAAAGAACAGTTCACACTTTACATTGCTGTGTGAACTGTGCTCTTCTTTTCAATGTAAAAGCCATATTGTGTTCGTCCCTTTTATACGTTTTTATCCACCTTTCCTATACCTTCTTCCAAATATAATACAATTATCTCAAAGCGAAAAGAGGTTTTTCTTATAAAAAATACTTTTTAGGATAGAAAATTTTAAGCACTACTTAGATCAGATTTAAATGTGAAGTCAATGACTTTTCCTCCCTTTGATATGGCTTTATTGAACTTATCACTAAGGCTTGGCAAAATAGCTTGTAAACTTTATTTTTATAAAGAGCTGAAATAGGTGTGTATTTTAGGCCATAGCCTTGAAAGGAATACACTAGGGATATGGAAAAATGATGTATACTTTACTAATACTGATAATTTCCTTCCAATACTAATACTTTTTTACTTGATACTTTTAATCAAATGATTACTTACTGGATCGGTATTGAAAGAAATAATAATTTACAGTAGTTATAATGTATTTGTCTTTGTATGGTAATTTTTTTAAGTCCTTAATTCGATAGCCTGATTCCTTATTTAAATAATATCTTTGACAGTGAGCTTTAAACAGCCAATTTTATAAAGAAAAAATGATAGCATGGAAACAATGGAAAGAAAATTATTTGGACCCATCTCCTAGCATCACTACTTTCAGCAATGGAGAGGAATTAAGGGATTCAGCCTTTGGGATTTTCAAAGCGTTAACAGAAGGGAAACTTGTATAGAGACATCCAAATGAGTTATCCCCAGCCTCTTACCATTCTCATGCTTACATTACTGGCTGGCTAGGCCTGTCATAGCTTCATATACTTTATAACAGGGCTATTCAATTAGTTATCCATGCGGGCCACTCCAAAAAATCATAATATTTGACTAGCCAGACATTTAATTCAATATGATAGTAATTTGGAACGTTACTGAATTATACTTTTGTAATTTAAAAGGGGGTAGGGCGGGTGAGGGTGGAGTTAAACATAATTTGATATTATAAATAATATTGATAAATTTCAGTGAAATTTTTAAAAAGATGTAAAAGTTAGATGCTTTTCATGATCAAGCTTCCTTTTCTTACTACTCAAAGTAGAAAGTGCATTTCTAGAAAACTTAAAATAAGACTAATTACAAGAAAAGCACTCTGTTATTACTATAAATAATGCACAACCACTAAGCTAGGCAAACATCAACTGGCAAGACAATGGCTGTTGTTGAGTGGAGGGTAAAAGAGATATGAGTCACTCTCAGCCACCCTGTCGCCCGCCCACCTGCATTGTTCAAGATCAAAATCAAGAATATGTTATATAATAATAATACTTGGCACCGCGTCTTACTAGCCATTCGGGCTATACGCTTAATATGTTATATAGCTCAGCTGTTATGTGGTGGCACTTGGAAGGAGAGATACCGGGTCTAGAGTGGGGGACGCATGCCGCTGGAGGTAAGCTTGTACTCCCTTGTAAATACACGATGTTGGTGGCACCAAGAACTGAGTAACACTGTGCTTGCAGCTTCCCCATCACTGATTAGAGACTGAAGATCTCTCTGGCGGTTCAAGGTCAGGCACCTCTAAATACCATTTGAACTATACGACTCATTGTCAGTGATACAGTAGTTAGACTTTCAATCCGCAAGCCAATCTGCAGGGCTTGGCAGGCCGGATGTAGCCTGTGGGCCACCAATTGAATAGCCCTGCCTTATAATCTAATTTAAGACCAGGACAGGCACAACATCCAGTCCCTGGTCGTTAATTCATAATAGGATGAGGAAGGCAGATTTTAAAAACATGAATCAAATTAAATTAGGAAAGATGATGGGAAATCACAAAGTGAACTGAGTTTATAGCGCACCTGGTTAGGATTCAACCCAGAGCCGAGTTTGCTAAATAAAAGTAATGTGGCCAACTATATCAGTATATGTTATTAAGTTTTTTATAGCAGTCTCTTACTACCCATTCAGGTTATATATGCTTATGTTATAATTATTCTAGTGTGGCCTATTATGAATGAATAAGGTTAAATTTAGATCCAAATGTAACCACATTTGCATGGAGGAAGAGAGGAAAACCATTTGAGAAAAACCACTCAGTAGTCACTACACCCAACCAGGATTGACACTTCAATCTCCCTGTCGTCAACAGTCTAGTCCAGGTGTTGACAAAAGGTCGATCTCAAAAAAATAATTCTGTTGATCGTGTAATAAAACTACATCGTCACGAAAAGGCAAGCTTACCTTGCATTATTCCATTATGGAACAACTTATAAGATAGGGACGTAGAGTAATCCTTCAAAGGAAGACTGCTACCTTGCCTGGTTCTACTATGGTGCAGCTTTTAAGATAGGGCCAGTGTAATCCGTCAAGGTAATACTGCTACCTTTTAGGGTGTAGTGAGTGTATATTTTATTTATTTTACGTTTTTTTTTCATAAAGGCAGGGACATAAGTATTAAAGAAATATTGAATTTAAGGAATAAATACTTATGATGTATAGAAAAAATAAAATAACAAAGTAGAGTGGAGAAACAAAGAGTGATTGTGAGATCGTTGATGAATGTAAAAGTCGACCAGGGCCCAAAAAAGTCGCCGACCCCTGGTCTAGTCTATTGAGAGAATTACGTGTTAAACCTTGTGGACACAAACAGGTTGCTACAAATTGATGACAAAACTTACCTATCATTATGAAATAAGAGTGGAAAAAATCTGCGGGGAAAAAACATGGAGAAAGAAGCCATGAAGATCCATAATATCGCTAATTCATCCAGTAGCTGTCCAATTAGGCTGAGTGTGGCATGGAAATAGGCAGAGCTTATCCCCACCACTATAAGAAGCAGCCAGAGGACATGGATGCCTGGGTTCACGAAGCGAGCATACTCTCGGAACAAGTACATCATCACCGGAGGCAAGAGGAAGAAGAGAACATTGCTAAACTATAATCATTACAAAAACAAACTTAATTAGAAAATTTCTTCATTCCCTAAACATTTATTTATCATGTATGGAATAAATGACACACTAATGTTGAATTTTTGTTTTTAGCACTGTGTATTACCAACTGTTCAGGTTATATACATATGTACTAATTATGCTAATGAGTTATGAGGGAAGGATTAATTAAGATGAAGTGTACCCAAATTTGTGTAGAGAGTGGAGAATCCATTTAAGAAAAACCATCCTCAGTACACCAGACCGAGATTCAAAACCTGATATGCAATGTGCACCAGTTCTTTAAATATATGTCTTAGAAAATTGTAGCATACTTTTCGGTGACGGCTGGTGATTTATTTTCGTTAACATGCATTTATTCAAGGTGTCCCAAAAGTTACTCTGCAGTAATTACCACGCAACTCCTTGCAGTTCTTCCTATAACAAATGTTGGAAATGTCCCCCAAAGGCCTGAAGACATATCTGAACACAACTCTTCATATCATATCATATAGCATATCATATATAATATCATATCATATGAAGAGGCATGTACACACATATTTTCATGCCCGGGTGGGATATTTACAACACCTGTTATAGGAAGAATTGCAATGAGGTGTGTGGTAATTACTGCACTGTAACTTTTGGGACACCTGTAGATGTTATACTGGAATACTTAAAAATATATATCATGAGAATAAACTATATTACTATATCATTATCATATAGGGACGAATATAATGAAAGGACTTGACATTTTTAGGTGTCAGTAGTTGGAATACAATTTGTAAGAAGAGAACAATTCAGCCCCTAAGATTGTACATAGTTTATTATGCTTTATTATGTAGATAACAATAATTTAAAATTGCCTGTTATATTTATTTAACATTATATATTTAACATTGTGAAAGGCTACTTATGACAATAATAGGTGATACTGAACTGTACAAAAATTTATTCTAGAAAATTACAATATGAAGAGTTAGAATATGCATTATGTACAAGAAATAAATATATTTATACTAGAATGATTGCCAAAAAATGGAATACTTGAAAAGTGGTCAAGCCTCACAGACTCTCCAGATACTTGAGGCTAGTTACGTTTTTTTATGCCTGTGGCTGAACAATTGGCACCGACAGCTTTGTCAGCTGGAGTAACTGTCAACAGTTTTGTTTGTCTTACTTGCAGTAAGGTTAATCTTGACTATAACTGTGAATAATCTTTTATAAAGGGTTTAGCTTTATTTAAACCCAGCCACATTATTGATTTGACCGAACTTCAAGATGAAAATTCAACTTTTATAATATGATGCTTGTTGATACGGCTATTATTCGTAACTAACCTTAATTTCCATCCCATAAGATAAGTTTTCAATAAACTGCACAAATTAGAAAGTTTTAAAAATATTATAATTTTAGTATCCTAGGTATTATTTGATTCTATGTATCCTTGTGAGTGTATAATGGTGTTAAATAAAATTATTTGATATGTAAAACTGTATGGGCTTGTATGGAAACACGCCGAGGTTTTTTATTTATTTATTCTCTCTGCCAAATTATGATATATTTTATGATTTATAGCACTCAAACACATACCAACAGATGTGGGTTTACGATAGTAACAAAATAAATATTTTCAAAAAATTTTAGGTTGAGAAAAATATTTCTTTGAAAACTCACCTAATTGTCCTTTCGAGTTATATTCTATCAGGCCATCCACTTCTATTCCTTCTAACAAAATTATTATTTAAATAATAATTGATCATTTTTTTATTTATTCACACAAGAAAGGTTAGATTATGTTTGAATTGATACCAAAGCGTACGGTAACCACAATTAATCTTACTGCACCATCATATTATGTTACAAATAGCAAAACCCTAGTTATGTGAAGTGACAAATGGAGGTTAATATTATTTCTAGCTTGGCGCATTATAGACAAAGATTTACAATTAAGCAACAACAAAAGTGGGAATATCTCTTCATTATTTAGTCAAAAACACAAGATGAAATCCAAGTGATAAGCGACTGAGATTCCTCTAGTAGACTACTACATATATTGTCTACAGAGTTTAATTTGATTTACAAATAAAACCAACTTTTGAAATTGACTAGTTTCTTAACTTAGCTCTTGTATTGTCTCTTAATTGAGAACGAGACAGAACAAAACAAATATGAATATTAATACTTAATTATTTCTATAGACAGCTTGAATCCACTGGTTTCATTTTACTTCCTCCCATAGTCTACCAGGAAAATGGTATGTCTCTAGTAGTGTTTTGGTACCGTCTTGAACATCCAACTATACAACAACCCTTATTACCTACTATGGCACTTTTTACTTGATCCATTGTATCGAAATTAATATAATAAAATTAAGTTCAAAAGTGTATAACATCAATTAACATATAATTTGATATGTGTTTCAACGTTGATCGTCACTTCAAAGCTGCACATTTATACCGCTACCAGCGCCAAATACATCAACACACGGTCCCTATACATTTGTACGAGAGAATCTCTGAATTGTGACCTTGTAAATTACCCACACATCTAGTGTTTATAGGTCAGGGATGTTGTAGAAAATATGCACTGGCCATCTCTGAGAAGCAGCCCTTGCAGAGTACTTATAAGCCGACCATGTCAATGCCATACTTTGTAGAGTTATAGAACTCCACTGATTCTGGAAGCATATTTTCAATTGCACGTATCTCAACACTTGGTTGGAGTGTGCTCAGAAGCAGGATGTTCTTCTATTTCTTTTCCTGGTACACAGTCATTGTAATGTCCTTCTGAGCCTTGAGGACAGTGGTCTCGTACAACAGAATCTTAGATGTCTTCACAGACCTTGAGATTTCGCTCCTGGCGTAGTTTACTGTCCCTACAATACTTGTTTCTTCTGCTTCCAGTCTTTGTGCCAGCTTCAATAATGTAAAGAAAAGGATTATAGTGATATTTTTACCTTTCTTGAGGTATGGTTGTATGAGCTTCAAAATAATATTTTCTGGTAAGAATTTTTTTGCAGGATGCATCTCGTCTTTACTAAGATAATAATAACATAATTTTCTGAGCACTGTGCTTCTAAGAATTCTGTTGCTATTTCCACTACACTGCTTCATAATAAAATAAACATATATTTGTTATAAATATGATTTTATATTCCTAATAGTAATGCTATTCACTGTTTAGGACTATGAAGGATGTTTTAAATATGTCATCCTGAACTTACAGCCCCTAAACTTACAACAGTCAAATGGTCCGCTCTTGGGTCTTCTGGGTATAATGTTTAGTACAACCAGTTCTATTTATTTATGAGAGAAGTGGTTTTTGTATAACAAACCCTTCCCCCCTATTTTATGAAAAGTCACAAAGCACTAATATGTTCTCTTAACAATTACAGATATTATAAAACAATGAATTCTTAAAGCAGTCAAAATGACCGCTTTGGGCTTTCTATTGTTAAGAAATATATATATAAGAGATATGGACGGGAAAAAAAAATCAAAATAAGAGTTAAGAAATAATGGATTATCGCAGGATTTGTGATAGGTTTTTAAGTTGATTGGGCCCAAAAAAGCAGGGTTGTGGTGTCCAACTTAATATAAGTCAAAAGAAATTTAAAATAATGATTTAAATTTATTAAATTAATAGGGTATGATACTCATCTTATTAGGCCATAAATTAGGGCTAGCTCCTGGTTAAATATATTGAAATCGATAGAGCAATAACCTTTGTTCTATTTTCATACTAGAACTAGGTTTATAAAACTTGGTTTGATAAAACCAAACACCAACCCTGATTAATATTTTGGTTCGACTCCCTGCCAGCTTTGCTATTGGCACCTATATTACTCTTCTTTTTAATTGTCTATGCCTAATGCTATCACTAAAAGTGATATACCTAATAGATCTAATTACCGTGTTGACGAACTCTGCAATAAGAGGAGAAATGAGGTAGTTCCCTTCACACCAGTCAACTGGGGAACTTCCAGGTTCCAGGTGCTGCCACATTTTTACTCTTCAACTGACTAAAATAAGAAAATTCTATAGTTAAAAACTTATGTTGAAGGGTGTTTATAAAGGTGTATAACAGGAGACCAGCTCACCAGAGAATTTATTAAACCTTTTTCAAAGTAATCATATAATATAGGGGAGTCCAGAAATGGTGTTTTTGTCACTTTTAAATTAAAATAAAAAAAAATTGGTCAAAAGAAATCAAATATTTCTCATGTAGAAACATATAGAGTTTAATTTTCTTCACATGGTGACCTCTACAGTTCTTATATTTCTGTCGAAGGTGTTCTGGAATTTAATGACAACTTTTCATCTAAAAAGTTTCTCATCTAATGCTGCTAGGCTCATGACAAATATTCAACAATTAATGTTGAGGTCACCATGAAAATAAAATTACTACTGGATAAATATTTTATTTATTTTGGCCAAAATAAAAGTTTGCTATAAAAAGTGCCAACACAATGGCCTTTTCTCACGTTCCCTACAGCCTCACCTTAAATTGAGGATTTCAAATATGTGTATGAACCCGCCTTGGTGGCTGCATATTCTAAGGCATCACTCTCGCAATATACTGAATTCCTTATGACAAGAGATCGGGGTTCGAATCCCGGTTGGGTGTACCGAGAGAGTTTATTCCTAAGTGGTTTTCCAACCTTTCTTCCCACACAAATGAGGGTACATTTCCTCTAGATTATTACTTTCACCATCCTAACCCTTTAGTGGAATTATAGGAAGCCCACTATCAGCCACCAACATTGATTGAAAGTCAGTAAAACTTTGCATTCTATAATTAACCCAAGTCTTATTTGATTTATTAGAAAGTTATCAAAAGCTGTCAATAATACTTCCTTGGATTACTGTATGATTTCTCCATAGCATTTTAATAAAAGTGTTAATAATGTAAATACAATAATTGTAATTTATTTTACCCTGCCATTGTCACAACATGAGTTTCCAGTTTTAAAATAACAGGCTTCCAATGAAAATCATACTATACAAAATGTGTATTGTCCAATTGGGGGAAAGCACGATGCTTTTTTTTTTGCACTGGATCTTACTAAAATTGCTAACTTTTTTGTTTGTTTGGGCCTATCATTTAAATAATTTTTAGCACTAAGATATATAAAACTTAATATGCAATGCTGGCTCATGGGCTAAAGTACCAGTCAGTCTTATCTGGTCAGGGTTCTAATTCTTGCCAGGTGTATTAATTAAGGTGGATTTTTATAAATAAATGGTTTATTACTGTTTCTTTGGCAGCCCATATTGCCACAGAGTTGTTTGCATGTGGAAGTGACTTGTTAGGGATTGTATACTGTGCTATGGATCGAAATACGACTTAAACCCTTATGTTCACGACAATCTGCAACAGCTACTCAACGGGTCTAAAGTGGTCACAAAACACTCTGGCTCTTCAACATCTGTTCAAAAACCATGTAGTCTTTCTTGAAATTTTTCTTAAGTTTTCAAATTCAGTACAAAGGGGTTTCTAGACCAAAATAAAAAATGGATTTTAAATAATTGAATAAACTATTTTAAAAATATCAAGTTTTAGGCAAAACACTAAAATTTATCAATTTTTTTCTTTTTGTATGCAGAATGAAAAACCCATATAATTGAATTGAACGTCTGTGTCTGTTATGAAATGCCTCACCTGTTTTGAGTTCTTTTAAACTACACTTTTGTACATACTAAATTTCTGTAATAATATAATACCAATCAGAAGATACACTTTTTTTTTAACACATTTGGTATTTCAGATCATCCAACTAAAGTGAGAACCGAGCACGTCACATGGAAATAGTAACAAAAGCCTTTGTTTTCGATTTGCTTAATGATTCATACAAAATGTTTGGTGTATACAGTGAATGACAACTGAACAGCTGTGCAATGTGGATAGTCCTTTGTCCTTACCGGAATCCATGTTCACTGTTCAGTTCACACTTCACAGCTGATGTGTTACAATGTTGCCAAACGTGCTGCATGACAGTTCAGTAAATGGCGGGAATTCAAACTTGTCAGAAATTAAGTTACAATTCGTATTATATAATATAATATTATGTACAGTAATACATTTAAAAAAATACTTTTATCTTTCGTTTCATATGCAGGCTATTGTGTCAATGATGTGATGTGAGATTGTAATGTCAATAGTCCAGTTAGTAGGTATATTAAGAGCATAGTAGGAAGGACAATTAAAAAAGTTCCTAGAACTACTTTAATATATTTATTTATACGTCAAGAAATGTGATCTCTGGTCGTTCATAGTAGTAAAGTAAAATAAAAATAATACTAACATAGTCAAATAGAATTAGTGTTGACTGCAAACAAAAATATATGTGTAGTTTCTAACACTTTTTTTTAACTGTGTTATACCTATTTAGTTAACTGGCCCTGTGTTGTAGGAGTCAGTGCACCTGGTTACGAGCCTAGGGCTTCCGGTTTAGATTCCCGGCTGGTACATTGGATATTTTTCCCTTTAGGGGAATGATCCCAACTGTCTCCAAAGTTTGATTAATTAGGTTTAAGTTAGGTTAAGACTCGCATGGGCTTCTCAGCTTCATAATAACTATCATCACACATCTCATTGTGGGTATGATGAGTATGCAACTTCCTCTGGAAGTCAAGCCCGAGTTACCGAATTATAAGATTGATTTCAATTTAATTTTGATAACATTATTGATCTTGTGTGTTTAGTGCACCCACATAATATTCTTCTTCTTGATAGTGCTACAAAATAACTGTTCTACCCAGTGTCACAACAAGTAAGAAGCTGGAGATGGATTGGGTCTGATCAAAATGAACATGGTAGCTTTGGTCTTTCACTCAGAAGTGGTGTAAATAGAGGTGTGTAATTGATTTGTAAGCTTTGGGTGTCATTACTATTATGAATAGAGCATTGAACCAAAATATTATCTGTTCTAGTTCTTGCTCTGGTTCTTCAAATAAACATTTTAAATGTTAGGCCAAAGTGCTCTTTCACAATCAATGATTTCTGTTGTACGAGTTTTTGTCATGTGCCTACTCATACATCAGGAAGTATATAGTCTTTCACACAATCCAATTGTTTATAGTTGTCTGATCAAAAGTCGTGGTTGATTTGCTTAGCAATCGGATGTCCTCACTATAATATCCTATTGTCATGTCCACAGTTTGGCCAAATAATAATGGTGAGTCAAGTTGACACCAATATATTGATTTTGTTATTGGAGTAATATATAAACTAAATACTGTAATGGCCTGAATATAGTACGGCCTCGCACATAATACGTCCCTACAATTATGAAGGTGTTTTACATGAAAAGTAAATTAAAAAAGTTATTGAATAGAACTCAATCTTAAAACTTAATAAATATGATTAATCATTTTAGAAAACATTCTTAAGTTGAGAGTAAGGAGCGATATTTATTATAAGATATAAGACTTTAAAATTTTTGTAAAATATATTGGTTTGGTTACAAATTTTGATACAAATGATGAAAACTTGTACAACATAAACCATATAATGTGAAAGCCCTCTTATGATCACACTTGTATAACAAAAACTCTTACAACAGAAATTTTGAAGTATTAAAGCGCTTTTAATCTTGAGAAAAGTAAAGTTTTTGTTTTTAGTTCGGTTTCAGTTCTGTAAAATTTGTATTTACTAATTACTACCATTAAAAAAGTTGTAATTAGAAAGAAATGTTTAAATTTAATTCACAAAAAACAAATAAGCTACCTTATTTATATGAAAGATACAAGTGGAAGTTAAATACTTGCATAATTTATTCATAGTTTAGGTTTCATTTGAATTTGATGGCACTTTTTTCGCCTTAGCTCAAATGTTTGAGAAAAAGAGAAACATATAGTATCCCTATTGCATCTTACTACTTGTTCAGGCTATGCATATATTTACACTAATGGAGTGGTATGTGGAAGGTAAAATTTAGGAAAAATGTATACATATTTATGTAGAGGGAGTGTGGGAAACCATTGAGGCAAATTCCATCCTCAACACCTCCACGTCATCAGTATTCCAGTTTATCGCAAGAGTGATGCCTTAAACTATGTGACCACTAAAGCAGGTTCTTTTTTTTTAAGCTTAATTTCGTTTTCAAATTATAATAGTAAAAAAACCTTTTCTCTACTAATATGAACATTGATGCATCACTATGCCTGTTATATTGAAATGAATTATGCACTAGATTATATTGGTTTTATCCCATGTATAAAATTATTCAAATAATCTATATTAATAAAGTGAAGAGTTTGTTTGTATGTTTGTCATTATCATTGCACGATGTCTATCGAAAACAGAGGGCTGAAATTTTAAAATTAGTACAAAAATGTGCACAAACACATACATCTTGAAGCTAGAATTTTAAATTTTTTATTAGATTTTTTAAACTTTATTAAAAACTTAAGTTGGAAGAACTAAAATGAGTTTTTTTTCCTGCCTAAGCGTTGCCCGCGGTAACCATGCAATTCATCAGGCAGTTACCCCAGGCAATGCCTGGTACTTACGCTAGTTATTAATAAAACTATCATCTCTACACTACACATATTAAATATATCCGGACTACTTTTTACTTAATGTTAAAGGTAAAGAGTGAAACTATTTGCAATCTGCAACCCTCCACACCTCTATGTTAATTCATCAGCCACATTAACAGTTTTAACCTGTAGGAATCAACTTCATCATCGTGTTCCTCCAATGAACCGGGTAGGAATTTTTTTTTTAATCTGCCTCCAATTATTTCTGTTCTTGTTTGTTTCCTTAGATGGCCTACCAGTCTAGGGATAAGGACAGACATTTGTGCTGGGGGTCCGGGGTCAATTCTCAGTCCTGGAACAGATTTATACAATTGCCGAACCCTTTCTTCACCTCTGACAAGACATGTATTAGTCACAACTTGTGAATATGTGGGATGTCAGGCCTCCACCGTGGTTTGGATTCCACGTTAAACTGTAGGTCCTCCATTTCATCTCACAATCACCCTACCATTACACAAGTGCGTATAACCTGAACGAATAGTAAGACGCGGCACTAATAATAATAATAATAATAATAATTTGTTTTCTTATCTCACTACAACTTCCCAAGTCTCCCTTTTGCTATTGAAGTCATCTTTAATCTGGTCCAACTACCATCCATCTAGGATGTCTGACTCATCTCCTTCCCTGCACATTTCTATCCAAATACTGCCTTGGTATTTGAATCTCCTGCATTCACCTTATATTATATCCTTTAAGACTAACACTTGATTTTATTTTATTTGAACTGACCGCCTCTTTGATCTAGTGGTCAGAGTTCCTGGCTACAAGACCCGAGGTCTCGGGTTCAATCCCTGGTACTTCCAGAATTTTTCTGTGAAGCAGTGGGTCTAAAATGGGATTGAACTCAACCTCATGAGGACAAATGAGGAGCTGTTTGAATTAACCATGTAACCACTACTTGTGACAACATTTATTTAAAATGAAAGGTTGAAAATAAAATATTTTAAATTGTTCACAAAATTTATTTAAATAAAACTACTTAACAAAAATTTACACATATTTACAAATAAATCATTTTTCATTACAATTAAATACAAAATTGAAAAGTTTTTTTAATACAGTTTGTACATGACAGTTATTTTAAAACTAATACAAATAATACTCTATTATATATTTCAGAAGTTACTTTACTTTACTTTAAAGAGTTCTTGGAACAAAAGTGGTTCAAACTAAGGTATAATAAATAATGTGTGAAAACTGACAATCTGGCAGAAACAAACAATTTACCACTATACAAAGTATACAATAAATTCAATTTTGTGAAAATAATAAAATATACATTTTAAATACAAAATATTAGGTTACACTAAAGTTTTTTATTTTTTATTTAGCACCGCATCTTACTACCCATTCCGATTATATGCTTAAGTATTAATTACTCTAAATGGATTAGGAAGGTTGTATTTAGAGGAAGTGAACCCACATTTGTGTGGAGGTAGAGGGAAAACCATTTAGAAAAAACCACCCCCAGTTCACCCGACCGAGATTCGAACCTTGATCTCCCCACCCTCGGCAGTCTAGCTCAACTCGACTAGCATGTTAGCTAACTACGCCACCGAAGCGGGTTTGTACTAAAGTAGTTTCAAGGATACTGATCAACAATAATACACAAACATTACTAATTATGACCTGAGAAATAATATTGTATGCTATTTTGCACTATAAAGTTAATGAATTATAATTGCCATTTGCTGTTGCAAAAAGAGAATATTAACCTAATATTTTCTGCTTATGATAACTTTTTTAAGGAAGACCTCTATTTGTTTTTGAGACATTATTTCTCCCCAAAAAATAATTAATATGAAAGAGTGTGGAGTTATACATAAAATAAGTAAAAATATTATTTTTGCCATCTCATAATTTCATGTCCAGTTTTGACTTTACATTATTTTGTGTCTTTATACACAACAAAAGGATCCCACAAAAGTTGGTTTTAATCAACACAGGGTAACATTAAGCAACTAACACAACAAAAAATTGTTTACAACCTGCTCATAAGTTAATTTTTATACAATATGTTCAACAATCAATTACCCATTTCAAAGACCTCCATTAAAGAAAATGGTTAACAGCTACGTTTTATAAAATAAAATGTTTTTGTTTTTAATAGTCCTATAACTTTAGATGAGCCATAAGTTATTTTGTATTTAAAAGGAGTATAGGGATCTGATCAAAATTGGAAATATCTGCTTTTGTAAAGTACCCTCTAAGTCATTTTCACAGATTTTTTAAAAATATTTGTACCACTTTGTTTGTAATGTTAAACAACGACTAGATATGAATTTTAACCAAAAAAATTAGAGATGATTTTGAGAAAATAGTTTTTCTTCCTTTCACCCAAACTCCCTTAGTTTTTGGGTTAAATATACGATTCCTAAAACCTCTCTATGAAACCTTATGAAAACCTTAAATACAAAGTTTTAGCCCAACAGTTAAATGGTTTGGGCTCTAAGCATAGATACATATGCGCATGCGCACACACAAAAACACAGCATTGCAAAAAACACTATTTGGTTTCAGAAATGTCAACAATATCCATCAAAATCTCAAATTCAATTATTCTTTATGATCACAACACTTCTCCCTCCAATGGGTCGAGAGAAAGTAAAAATATTAAGTTTCAAATAATTCAATGGAGTACATAAACATCCACATACTAAACGGTTTGTTAGATAAAAGATGTGGCAAAAATTGTAATCGTTGTTTGATTTTTGAATTCGAATTAAAATCGTCATATGGATAGAATTAAATATATTATTTTAAGGCTCTTCATAAGTTAGGATAATTTTTTAACACCCAAATCAGTAGGGGTGTTTTAAATCATCTTTTTCAATTCAAAGAGAAGTTGAATAGAATAATATGGAATATTCTTGAAACCAAAACAAATATTTTTTTAAAAATGTTTAGGCCTAATGCCAAGAAAAAATATTACATGATGCATACATTATACATATGACTTTATATTAAATATAATTTACAAACTGCTATATAGCAAATATGTCTAAGATATTTTGTCCTAAGCTGATAAATTAAGATACTATCATAACATGTAAGACAACCTTTGTGGTCTGGTGGTCAAGAGTTCCAGAGGTACTGGGTTCAATCTCAGGCTCTTCCATATTTTTCTGTGAAGCAGGGGGTCTGGAACGGGGTCATACTTGGCCTTGTGAAGACAAATGAGAAGTTACTTGAATAAAGATGTAGCTGCTCCAGTCTATAAAACTGAGATTAATGGCCAGAGGGTTTGTTGTGATGACCACATGACAACCTTTATCTGCAAATGTTGGCACTTTCTTACATTTGAATTGAGGACAAAGTAAATGAATATTTGAAGCTAAGTTGAAATTTTAGAAGCTTCACACAACCCTACAAATGAGTATGAGAAGAATTGTTTGAAAGGTTTTTTTTTAATTGAGTGTGTGGTGTGTTTTCAATGATATTGAATTATTAAAAAAAAAATGGTTTAAGTTGTTTTTTGAAGTTAAAACTGACCATAGTAACTGTAAAATATGTTTGAATACATTCAATGTTTGCTTAATGAGTCATAGATATTTTCCCTTTAATATTGCATACAAATTATTTTCATTAGTCATTGAACTTCACATTTACTGTCTATGAAAAGGGAGAAAGTTGAATGTTCTCTTACATTCAGTTAAACATCAATTACTGGATTTTCTTGCTCGAAGCAAGATGTTTGGGTCAGATTTGCTTGCCTGTATTGTGAGAAAAACAAACTTCTTAAAAAATATATTCTCAATATATTAAAATAAATATGGTATGTAAAGATTATCTCAAAGTTTTGTTTTGAAGTGAATTCAAGTGACTTCAACACAAGGACACTTCTTGGCATGTTTGATAAGGTTACTCTTCTGCGTGTAAGACTTGGCGCAGTTCTGACACCTAAAAGGCTTGTTCTTGTAGTGAACAGCCATGTGTTTGGTTAGGTTACTTTGCTGGGTGAAGCTGCGTGAGCAAGTTTTACAGTCGTAAGGTTTGTCCCCTGTGTGTACGCGCTCGTGTTTCTCCATGTTGCTCTGCTGCGTGAACCTTTTGCCACAAAACCTGCAATGAGAAACTACAAATGTGTTGTTTACTGCATTAAATGCCTGTTCAGGCTATACACCACATACACAAACTAATAAGTGAATGCAAGTTCCTTTTTGTATTGTATGACACAACTTTATCGTCATCGCACTCTCTTAGACTCTTGAGCCTTCTGTGTGTAATGCTAGAGGGTAGGTCACGCAGGCTTGCTATCCTGCCTACACATGGACGAGAATGAAGTTCTAACCACACTTCAATTCCTTTGGTCAAACATGTTAGTTCACCGGACTGACATATCATGGGTCAACCTTCTACATTCACTATAATGTTTAAATCTGAACTCCAGTTTGTTTGAAAGCATGCTGGGCCCATAACCCAGAGGTACGTGGATTGAAATCATGCTGCTACCATAAAACCCTTTACGATTTTTATGTTTGGAAGCGTTATTTTTTAAAGTTGGTTAAAAATAAACAACAACACTTGAAGTAATTTTGGACCCATTGATTGACGACACAGTCACAAGTTGCTTTTGGTCAAACAAACTTAAGTTCAGGTTTACACAGTATAGTGAATGTAGAAGGCTGACCTGTGCTACGTCAGTCCAGTGAACTACCATGTTCGACCAACGGAATTGAAGTGTGGCTTAGAGCTCTAGTCCTCCTGTAGGTTCGGTAGGCTCAGGGTCTAAGAGAGTGTGGTGACGGTAGAGTGATGTCATAATTTACACTTTTTCAATTCAAAGGCGAGTATTTTTGCTAATGGTTTAATGTTATGAGGAAAGGGCTGGTTGTGGTAAAGATATAATTATAGGAGTGGCATCTCCATAAAGAAATCATGTGTCATGAAAAAACCAAAACCCATAAATTTCTACTTTCACATGAGCACGCAGAATAAATGTTAACAAATATCTCACTATAAGTCTTAAAAAAAACAATATTTTTTTACCTTTGTATTAAAAGTGGTATCTAGGAAAGAGTGATAGGAACAAAATATATGCCAAACACACAATAAGCTTTCAGAATGTAATGAGGAATACATTTCAAGCTTTACACTACCGCCAGATAGGTAATAGTTTTCCCATTATGGCGCTATATGGTAGAGCACTGCGGCGTGTTGCAGATGTTTAAAAATTCTTAACTATTATTTACTTTACATTATTAAGAGAGTGTGTGATATTTTTAATATGGTTTTCAACAAAATGTAGACAAAAAATATCAGCAGGCTTCTGACCAGTTAAAATGTTTAAATTTAGTTTTTTTTATTTATGAAAGTTTACACAAAAATTAGTATTTCTGAGATCAAAGCGAAAGGTTGGGAACCTATATCTAGCCTGCGTCTATATGTCATGTTTTGATAGGACTAAAACTGGAATTTTTTAATATAATGTGAGATTGTTTTGTGCATGTTTCAAGCTTTGGAGATGAAAAAGTATTTGTTTACAATCATTTTGCAGTAGAACTATTTGTCAAGACTTCACTTTAATGATGATGGTGAAGCTGCTGATAATGATGATGATAATCAGTGGCATGCCATCGATGGACTAGTACGACTAGGCTAATATTCAGACATTTTTAGTTTATCCATTTTGAGTTAAATTTCCACGGGAAATAAAAGTATAAAATAAAATCTATCTAAGTCTCAATTTGCGTCACAATACTCAGCGATATTCTCACTATTTGTGTGCCCCCCGTCCCCCGTTCCCCTGACAATGACAACACACTAGCATCAGAAGCACTGTCACAATACTCAATGATATTTCTGTTATTTGCGCAGCCCCCTTCCCCTCCAACACCTAGCATAGGAAGCGCTCGAGTCTTATCGGCTCTCCCCGAGAAGAAGACCAGTTGAAGCCACGCTAGTCTGTCTGTATAGTAAGATATGTGCTAACGCTTGGCGTTCCGTCAGAAGTAAATGTGATTTTTGTTTGCTTCTCATAAGTGGTAGTGTTGTTGCTAAGCTTATGTAATTGTTCCCATTATTGTAGTATTCACTTGTGAAGTGTTGGAGTGTTCGACTAGCAATTTAGTTTGACAGTGTTTAAAAGTGTGAAATATGGAAGGAGACTCGGATTTGGAGACTGTTCCCTCACAACAAAGCTTGGGGAAGGGACCTGAGACAAGTATCAGGGTTAGTGAAGGTAGTTCAGTGGGATGTGGCAGTGCCGATCACCTTTGCAATGCTGCGTTCTCAACCAATTTTTGCAGTTTCATTTGAAGCCCTCACTTTTGAAGAAAAGCAGCAAGTAATAATGAAAGGTAGGCCAACTCCGGACGTTTCTGCTTAAAAATGAAGGACTATACACAACATTTAGAAACAGAATATTATACTTTTTCAAAATGGTTAATTGCATGCAAATCAAGAAACAGGCTGTATTGTTGGTCTTTTATGTTGTTTGAAACCAACCAGGGAGTGTGGGATAATAATGGCTTTTGTGATATCAGCAATTTTCAAAAAGCCAAGATGTGCCATAAAAAAACTCACTCTCACCTATCCACAATAACTAAATTAAAAACTTTCAGGTAAACCAAAATAGATTTTCAACTGAGTGAGCAAAAAAGGTTAGACCTATTAAAACATAATGCAGAGGTTGATTCAAACCGGGAACTAATGAAACTATTAATTGATGTGAGCTGTTTTTTTGGCTAAACAAGAGCTGCCATTCAGAGGTCAAGACAAAAAAAAGATTCCCTTGAACGGAGAACTACAATGAACATATGCAACTACTTTCTAAATACTATAGTAGATTGTATTTCAATCTCCAGAGTAGGGGAATGTTTAAAAGAACTTCCAACAAAAGTCAAAACGACATCATTGAATGTGCTGGTGATGTAATTTTGGATAAGATTAAGTCGGAAATAAATGATGCATTTTTTTTAGCAATAATGTTGGACGAAGCTACGGACAATGCAAAGCTTTCTCCAACTTTCGACAGTCCTTCGATATGTGAAAGATGTCAACATTTATGAAAGATTTATTGGTTTTTCAGATGTCAGCAGTGATTGCACTACAATTGTTTAAAGTGAGCATGTTTTTATAATCCTCTCTTGTTTCAATTGTGAGTAAAAACTTGTAGCACAAGCATATGAAGGAGCCGCTAAATTTTTTGGACATTTAAATGGTGTACAGACGCTTGTGAAAAAGAGATGCCCAGGTGCACTCTTCATCAACTTCTATGCTCACAAACTCAATCTTGTTCTTTCTCAGTCTGTGAATCAAATAACAGAATGCAAGATATTTTTTAAGCCAGTGAATGGCATTTAAAATTCTTTTCACATTCATTGAAATGATTAACATTCTTAATCAATTTGAGTTAAAGAAGCAGTTTCCAACAGTTGCCAGTACAAATTGGAATTAAAATTCCAGAATTGTGAACACCGTGAATGAAAATAATACAGAACTCATACAGTTTTTAAAGAATATTGCTGAAAATTCATATAGTTGGGAGACTGAAGCTTTCGTAACTCCTAAAGGGTATGCGTCATTGAAAGCTTACAATTTCGCCTTTCTACTGAAGGTTTTCAGCCACATTTTTTCTCTCACCGAAACATTATTCAAAACTCTTCAAACCAAAACTTTTGATGTGAAATATTGCATCGATAAAGTAAAAATGACGATTTCTCACCCCAAAGATTCTAGAAACAGCTTTGAAGAGATATACATTAGAAGATGATGACACTGTGGAAGTTCCTAAGAAGAGATGTAGAGAAGATGACTCATTGAATCCCAGAAACAAATATGTGCATCCTTATAATGAAATTATTGACACCATGGTTGGGCAAATGGAGCTGAAGTTTCAAGATCTTAATAAGCTGAAATTTATTGAGCTACTTGATTTAAAAAAATTTCAGAGCTTCAAATCTTGATTTCCTGGCAGTTTATTTTTATCAATTGGATCACGCTATGGTAGTCTTTTCAATTTTGGCAATTTTCGGAGTAAATTAGTGTTGGTTTATAGACTATCAGACTTCTCAGGCAAGACTCCGACAGAAATTATAAAGTTCTTGGAAGAAACAGTCTCAGCAGAAGAAGTTTTCCAAGAAACACATAAATTAGGTTGTTTGAACTATCAACAATACCAGTGATCACATCCACTGTTGAGCACACCTCTTGTTTGAAACGTATTAAGACAGCTGTGGTAACACCCAGTGTGAGAATAGGCTCTCCACACTTTCCCTATTGTCAGTTGAAAAAGGCTTGCTAGATGAACTGCAGAGTCAAAAATCATTTATAAAGGTGACAGAAGGATTGCACTAATATACAAATACAGTTAAGATTCTACCATTAATATTTTATTACTTGTTTACTTATTTATTTGTTTATATATTTATTCATGTTTTTGTTTAATTTATATCTTTATTTATGTATTTGTTTGTTTACTCCATGTCTAAATATTGCGAATTAATTGAAGGGAGCTAAATTGCGTAACTTATGACCTGTAAAAGTGCATTTACTAAGATACATATTGTACATTATATGGGGTGTGTTCCTCTTTAACCCCGTGATGAAAGGTGTCTTCAAACCTAGTCTTATTTGAGAAAAGTCACTGCACGCCACTAATGATAATAATAAATCACACATGACTTTTTTTTAAGGGATCATGCAAATCTGGTGTAGCTAAATTTTTAAAATGAGATAGTGAATTTAGGATGACTGATTAGAGATAAGTTACAATAATGAGGAAACGGTGCATCTCTTCGATAGATATATGAAAGATGTCATGGAATAGCTTGAGCAATTACTATAGAAACCTAGCTATATTCCATTCACGATAGGTTTTTACCTGGATGACAGTTCGAAAATCATATGTTTAGGTTTTGGGTTGCTAACACTTGTAAAAGATCACAGTTTGTTATAAATGTAAAGATCTTTAATTATCTGTTATACATTACATTTAAAATAACGTAAACTAAAGTTTTCTCATACTATTTCATTTTATCCAACCCGAAACAATATTTTAAACATAATTAAAAGTACTTATTTTTCATTTTGAAACATTACTGATTTTGTGTAATATAGTACACACATCAATACCTTTTAATACAGGCATTGTATTTACTTGCAAAAGAAAAAATTCTTGTCTTTTTTTTTACATACAATAAATGATTTTATGATTATTTTATCGTATTTTGAAGTATTTAACTGAATAAAATATTTTCATCAACTGCGTGTCTGTATCATTGTAAAAAACTTGTTTACCGTTATGTTCAATCTTATGGTTTAAATTCGTCAGTCTCCATCTTGAAGCATTGTTCATTAGAAGTTTTTGTGAAATTGGTGTTAATATTTTTTTAAGGGGAATAAAACTATAAATAAACTTTGTGTCCGTCCTCAAATAAATATATAAATAATATTGGCCTATATCACTGGTTAACTATCACATTAAAATATTACCATCTGTTTTCATTACATTCATCCAAAGTGATAGATGTCAGCTGTTGGCGTAGTGATATATTAGGGATTACTTCTAGTAAAATTTCGAGCTGTCATCTAGGTAAACTTAGCTTGTGAATGAATAATACAGTGATCACTATAAGGCCATGGTTAAATTTAGTCAATGTTCTTTTCTCTAGTGTCAGATAAGTGGCCCAATGTGATGTTTAATAAGAGTTTGTTATTTTATGGAATTGCAGTTTTACTAGTAAATATGTAGGACCCATCTTCTTATCCTATTACTTTCATGTTTATTTAAGAATTCTTTAATAATGCTATGTTGAAACCATTAGACTTTCACTAAAGAGAATCATATTGGAGGAACTAAAAAATAAATCAATTGGATGAGAAACAAAAGGTTGAGAAAGTAAAAGGAGGGGAGGACTCCTGCAGGATAGGATTAAGAAGACCAGATTGGAGTGGAATTGATATGTGAAAAAGGGGGGATTCAAAGGAGAATGCTCATAATGACGGTCGCCAAGTAGAAGACTCACAAACGGGTTGCTGAAGTAAGTGTGGAGAAGAGTGGATTGTGCCAGAGTGGTGGAAAGACAGGAGTAAATGGAGAGGCTTATGTTTGATACAGACCTTGCCAGTGGCAGGAAACTGTGTATAATAACAATGAACAAAACTGTATGGTTACTATATTTTTTCTATTTGAGTGTACAGTAAGTGTGTTCTTTCAAATGCTTTCTGTCTTTTCGAATTAAATATGAATTGTCCACCTGTTAATATCTGACTAGAGTAAGTCAGCGCTAGTCTAAATGTAATCTTTATAATAAACTAACCTGCAGGAGTAAGGACGCTCCCCAGTATGTGTGCGTTCATGTTTCACCTGGTTCACACGTTGAGTGAATGCCTTGGGGCAAAAATGACACTGGTAGGGACGTTCACCTGTGTGGATGCTCATGTGCTTTGCCAAGTTGGCTTGCTGAGAAAACGCCCGATGGCAAACTTTGCATACAAATGGCCTTTCTCCTGCAAGAGAATATCAAAACTTTTATGGTAAAATCAAGAGATTTATTTATAAGTATCTACACAAAGGCTTGCATCTGTCACCAAGTGATTTTGGAAACAGTTATAAGTATCAGAGACATGTTTTAGACCAGATTGCTTCCTTAAGAAATGTATCTATTAATATTTATTTTATGTAAGGTAAGTGATAGTGAAAGAAACCAACCAGAAAGGATATTTAGACTAGGCCAAGATAGGAACAAACTAGGGGTGTTCGAAGCTTAAGAACTTCAACTTGGATTCAAATAAACATCAGCTTCGACTTTGCTTTGAAACAAATTCTGGCTTTGAAGCTTTGCCAATAAAAAATAACAGCTAAAATACTAAATTTCTGTTCAATTATAGCCATTCTGAGCTGTTTTATACATTATGAATTGGAATTTTAAAAAATTCTGAAGAAATTGAATTGCATGTTGTGATAATAACTTTATTTGTTAGATTAACACTAAACATTACAAACAATTGTGCAATAAAACATTTTACAAGTAATTTTAGTGCATAAAGTAATAAAAATAACCCCAATGTAATATTTTTACAAGCATAAAACATTGAAAAAGTGGACTTCACACATCCTTTAAACAAACACACTTCTTTCTCCATTTCGTCTTACACTTTGAACACTTCCCACTCCTTCACATTTCCACAGTTAGACATAGTTTTTCATATAAAGACATACATATAAAACACATTTCTTTGTGTTTTATCTGTGTTTCTTTATGAAAAAATAATATTTCGGAAAATTTAAACAATGTGCAAGTGTGAAGAAGTGTAAAGTGTCAAAAGTGTAAGAATAAATTAAGAAATAAGTGTGTTTGTTCATATCTTGGCCTAGCCTAACTTTCCTTTCAAGTTGGCTTCCTTCACTATCACTTACTTTACATTATTGTACATTGCCTCTACACTATCTTATTATACATTTCCAACCCATAATGTAATATTTAATTCTATGATAAATTATTTCAAAATAAAGCAGACATATTTAAACAGGGCTCCTTTTTCTTAGCAACCTTTTAACTTTATAGTTTTATTAATAGAAAGAAATGTATGATAATGTGAGATTAGCTCATTTTCATTTACTTTTGAAGCATATTAGTGGAGCTATGAGACTAGGTTTGATGAAAAGAGGCTCTGAGTAAATAGCCTTAGGGGCCTACTCCTAACTAATATAATAATTTTTTGATAGGACAACAACTGAAAATTTTAAGGTATTTGAGAACTAGCACCGAGCTTTCCTCTTTAGCTTGAGATAAGTTTCATAGTCTTCTTTCCCCTTTTTACTTTCTCTCTATCTTACAGGTAGAGAAAGTATGGTGATCGTCAAAAAAATCAAACTCGAGATTTTGATGAATCTTGATGTTTCATGACTCCCTGAATCTGAAAAAGTGGTTTTTGAATTTCCGTTTGTCTGTCTGTCCAGAGCCTAAACTATTTTACCGATTGAGCTAAAACTTGATATCTAGGGTTTTCATAGGGCTGCCCTGAGGGGTTTTTGGAATTGGATATCTACTCCTAAAATTAAGGGTAGTTTACTGAAGGGCAAAAAGAGAAAAAAGTCGATTTTCTCAAAATCGGCTCTAACGATTTTGATTAAATTTCATTTATAAACATTAATAAATATTCCAAACAAAATGGCTACTCTCAATATTTCGGAAAAATGGCTTTAAGGGCTCCGATCTGACGCGTAAATTAACATTTTTTATAATATCTCCAAAACTATTTGAGATATGAAATTACTTAGCATTACAAATATGTATATGTGTTTATAATACAAATAATTCAACTTTTTGGACATTAAAGTTTAAGTATTGCGACCGTAAAAAGATCTAACCTGAAATGTTGATGGATGTCGACGTCTCATGACCCCCGACCCCCCCACCCCCCCCGAACCCTAAAAAATAGTCTTTGCAATGCTGTTAAGTCTGTGTGTCTATTAAAACTTAAAATTAAGAGTAGTTTTATAAGGGGCGAAAAGAGAAAAAATAGGTTTTCTCAAAATATGCTCCAACGATTTTGATTAAAATTTGTACCTAGGTGTTGATTAAGATTATAAATAAACTGGCTGTTTTCATTTTCCCATGAAAATGATTTTTAGCGAACTTTACAGAAGCATTAATTTCCGTATCTCCACAACTATTTGAGATACTAAACAACTTATCATTGCAAAATTGTAGTACTATTAAAAATAAAAAACTTTTATATGATATATATTTTTATAAAAGCAACAGTTTCTGAGATATTTGCAAATATATTAATACAATTTTGTGAGCTTTAGTTGTAAACATATACTACTTAAGTCTTAACGCAATAATTCTCCAATTCCATAGAGTAATTAAATATAAGTAAGTATCTTAAAAAAAGTATGTTATTTTTCCTTAAACCTCCTAGGAGAAATGTTTGTACAGCAATGATCTATCTCCATTTTAGACTCAATAGTCAATATTTACATTTTTTATTGGTTAAAATGTATAAATGAATAATTAAATATCAATGCGATGACTTGAAGATGTGCAACACCTAATAAAATGTTAAAATTTTAACCAGAAATCAAAATTTGAATACGAAGTGTTGACCCTTGTGGACCCAATTTTTTATTGGTCCAAACATACAAATTAGGACATTAATTCTTTAAAAATAAAAATATAAGATTTAAAACAGAAATTTTGATGAATCTTGACGGCAATCTTGCCTTCTTACATTATTCCGTTCAGAAATCTTACGAGTTTATAGAAAGAGAGAGAAATTCTGTGCGGTACGTCGCATCATTTATTTTCTTATTGGCATGACAAAGGGTGATTACAGGTGAAGGGTGAAAGGAAATACATTATAAGCTTGTATAGAATATAGAAGTAGTTCCAGAAAAGGACACAAATCATTGTATTTTAAGCACTATGGCCTGACAGCAATTGATACTTTCTTGCAGACCAAGGTGGCCGCCTTAATGTAGAACTCTTTTTATTGCTTTGAAATAAAGTTCACATTGTATTCTCTCACTTAATTAAATTACATAAATAGGCTGTTTAAATGAATTTGATCCAACCAAACCAAAATTCTTTAATTCTCTTGATTTTAGACTCTTTATTGTTGGTTCTGGTTTGGTTTCCTGCCCAAGAGTAACCTCATTGTGCTTAACTTAAAACTAAATCAAAACCTGCTTCATAGGTCGAATCGTCTGAGGTCACTTTCATAATATACTTAACTGTTGATGATAGAGAAATAGGGGGTAGTTTTTCCTAAATATATTTTTAACCCTTTCTCCACACACATGTACACATCTTCTAAATTCAACCTTTATCATCCTTAAACCATTGAGTAACTGTCCATACAAGTATAACCTGAATGGGTATTTAAACCTGATGCAAAAACAAAAAAAAACTAAAGCAAGTTGTTGATGACTATTAGCACTCTGCCTAAGAGTTTGATGTCCATGATTTTGTTTCTAAGATTTGTGAATTCAGTTTTAAGATTCTAGTTAAAACTCAAAATCGAAAGATAGGCCTTAGAGAGTTACTAAACATAATGTGGTTTAAACTACTCATAAGTTATGTTGCCTAGTTTCATTCTTTGAAGATCTTGATCAGGTTATAGAACACACACATCTCTTAGAGACCATTAGTAGTACAGGTTGGATCGTAGCCACCTGCAATGGATCATTATGAAGTCTCTCGACAGGAGATGACTAGTATACTAGGTAATGACAAGGAACACAAGCGTTCATTATTTATATTTACAAAGGTGAGTGGGGAGAATGAACCTAGGCCCACAATTATAAATTGAACTTTAGTGTTTTTGGGCCACGACAGAACCCCGAGTGTTTTCTGATCGAGTTTTGAAAGTCACCTGTGTGTGTGCGGACGTGCTTCCACAGGTTGCACTGTTGTGTGAAAGTCTTCAAGCATATGGTGCAGCAGAATGGACGCTCACCTCTGTGGATGCGCTCGTGCGTTGCCAAGTTGGCCTGCTGCGAGAAAGTCTTGAAGCACACTTTGCAGAACCAAGTGCCCTTGGGGAGGCTGTTCTTGGAGCCAATCTGGGAGTTGACAAGGTTATCAAGCCTATCTTCATGAAAAGAGTGACCTGAGTTCTCGTCTATTAGGCATGACACCCGAGAAGAGGTGTCGCTGCAACCATCGATATCAACCTGAAGGAACTTTTCCGAATTCTTGCTAACAGACTCAATAGTTCCAACATCCAAACTCTCTTCCTTGAGATATTGTAGCTAAATTAGAAGCATACACAAAATTGTTTTATTTAAAAAAATAATTGCCTCTACACAAATTTAATATCAATTAAACCTGCTTCTGTGGCCGAATGGTCCAAGGTGCTAATGTCACAATAAACTAAACTGCCAATGACAGGAAGATTGAGGTTCGATCTCGGTTGGGTGCACTGAGGGTTGTTTTCCCTAAATGGTTTTCACCTCTCCCTCCACACAAATGTGGATGCACTTTCTCTGAATTAAACCTTCCTCATCCTCAACACATTAGTGTAATTAGTATAAATATGTATAACTTGAAAAGGTAGTAATAGGTGCTGTGCTAACAGAAATTTTCCAATTAATTTCCACAACTTCACCTAACCTAAATGTGACAATCCAACAAATTTTACAGGCCCCTTGGTGGTTTCATAGCCTAATGAGTAATATTGTACTCTAATTCAATGTATAATAACTCAGTTATGAGCTAGAAACTATCAAAATGTGACATGTAGCCGAATGAAAATTTATAGATTATAAAATTTAATAATTCAATGTAGTGTAAATGTTGTGACATAAGTTAAACAGTTTGACAAGACCCATTTGCTATTGTTTTAGTAAACCCTAGTTTTACCCTTTCTTAGAGACTGAACTATACTTTTAACAAGTTATTGTTATTATTATTATTATTAGCACTGCGTCTTACTACCTGTTCGGGTTATACGCACTTACGCTAATGTGCAATGGTAGGGTGAATGTGAGATGAAATGAAAGACCTACAGTTTAACATGGAATCCGAACTACGGAGGAAACCTGGCATTCCTCACATTCACAAGATGTCTTGTCAGAGGTGAAGGAAGGGTTTTAACAAGTTAATTTTGTTCTTTAGTCTTGAACCAAGGTGATATTTGGCTCAAAAATATTATTTTTTTAATTTAATTTTGCTGGTGATATAAATATTATGTAATTGAACTATACTTGATACAAATAGGATTTTCTAGCCACTACTTCCACTTAAAACTGCTTCATCACACTAACCAGTAAACAAGTAAACGTACAACACAAAAACCACAAAATAAAATGAAAGGTTTTGTAGGAGGAAATAAATTAATGTGTTGTGGAAATAAAAAGTCCATCACCTTAACATCCATAGGTCTGTGTGGTGGATATAGTTTTATCTCGTGTAGACCAGACATGTAAACGGAGCCCTCTGGTTGAACCTGAACACTGCAATGGTACAATGGGCCTGCTGACCCCCCCACCACCACAAACGCCTGCAATAAAAAATTATAATAGCCTTAAAGCAATACCATGACCACAAGAGTGTTTAGATGATCATCTTCAGTCATGGTTGAAATGCTAAGCCAATATGTCTAATAAATGTTTTGTATGAACGGAGATTAACCACAATAAAGAAAATGACAGTAAGGGCGAAAGAGGGCCTGGGGAAGTTTGTTTTATTTAGCATCAAAATTAACAAATAGTTTGTAACAAAAGAGACTATATCTGTTCAGATAAATTAAATCAGTCTTTGATGGGATATTAGAATAAAAGGAGATGTTACACGACATCCATCACATTTTTTGGTTTTTTTGGTTAACAAAATATTGCTATTTCCCATACATTATCGCTAACATAAAAACATGGAGAACTAAACAAAACAAAAACAAAAAACTTTTAAAATTAAGTAATTAATAAGTGATCTAGTTTGTTGAGATTTCTCATATATAATTATGTCCATCTACATAAATCAAAATTATATAAAAACTAGATAAAATAACAATAGGTTAATAATAAATATACATAATGCTAGGCCTTTTATTAATGACTTTGTTCTAAAACACGTTGCACAACATTAAAGTTAAAATGCAAAGAGTTTTGTAGCACCATGTCTTACTACCTGTTCAGGTTATATGGATATGTACGAATTATGCTAATGAGTTAGGGATGAGGAAGGTCAAGTTTAGAGGAAGTGTACTCACATTTGTGTGGAGGGAGAGTGAAAACAATTTTGGAAAAACCCTCAGAAAAACTAACCGAGATTATAACCCCAATCTCACTGTTATTACCAGTCTAGTCCAAAACGAGCATGGCACCTTAAACCATGGAGCCACCGAAGAAGGTAGGCCTATTAAAGTTTTTTTTAAATAATTAACCACTAATGTTACACATCATCTAATGATATCATAGCCGTTTTAGCATGCAGGATCACGGGAAAGGTCCATGTCATCAATATTTACATTCCAAAAGTGATTTGGGCGATTTGTTGGAGAGCTTTGTTTGAATATGATATTTATTAAAAGTTTTCAAAATTTATATATGCCTCTTTTAGTGAAATTTTATTCTATATACTATTGTGTGTAATCCAAGTGAATAAAATATCTAAATATTGTACCATAACAAAGAAAAAGAGACATAAAATGGGATTGATAAAACATACCATCACCAAATAAGCCATATAGGACCTACACACATATTTCAAGATGATTTTAAAAAGTGTAGTTTTTAATTTGATGTATTAGATGCAAGCTAAGTAAGACATTTAATTAAAGTCACATTATGCTTGATAGTTGTTGATGGGGAGATTGAAGTTTAATTCCTGAATGGATGGGTTGTGAAAATAAAAAATAAGTTTGGGAATTTGACCGTCATTGGGGTAAAGTTAAAGATTCATTAAAGCCAGATATTTATTTATAGCCAGTGGAGGCTTGTCGTATAGTGCTGCAGCCCTCCCTGAATTATCTGAACCATTTGTGAATAACAGTAGGTACAGTAGCCCCATGGCTTCTTTGGTGCTGACTACTGATGGCTTTGAAAAGTTACCAGACCTAATTATGTATCCCTACGCCGAGCCATATCATCTGCAAAAACATGTGTTTAGCAGCTGTCACTTCTGACAGTCAAAATGTAGGTATATACCTAATTGTTGACTGTCGGAAGTCAGCTGTGAGCTGTCAGTCAGCACCAAAGAAGCCATGGGGCTACTATATAATCATCATCATGGTATTTTCTGCTAGCTGTTTATACATTACAATAAACGTTCCTCTTAATCACTTATGATTGATACACACTACACCCTTATTCTACTCACCTGCCTAGCAATGGGGTAGAAACAAGAAAGTAGAATCGCAACAATATTTTTCTTTGTACCGGGCTGTGGCCTCGAGCAATCCAGTTGGCTAACTAGCACATGCGCTTGCGGTGGTCATTGGGAGGAGGGCGCCAGGGTGGGGTAAACAGAGGGTCCCATGATATGGCACTTTGACGGGATGTTCCGTAATGCAGCCCAGACAACCAGTTTCTGTGTCTAGCCTAGCCCAGTTTTAAGTGGTGTGCATTTTTTGTTCGGGCTGTAATTGTGTTTGTAAATAGCAATTATTATAACAGTGTAGTAGTATTGATCTTTAAAGTTGCAAGTTAAGAATATGTGTAATTTTATGAGTAGTTTAGAGGTGAGTTATTTTAATTATAATGTGAATTGAGGTAAATTAATATGAATGGAATGAGTGTAGTGGTCGATTATTCAAGCTTCCTCGAGCAGGAAGCTTATAGGGTATATAAAAGAAAATTTAATCGTGATGTGTATGGCAAGCACAAATGGCTGTTCAATGTGAAGTAAAAAATGCTATGTTCTGTTTCTCATGTTTATTATATGGCGGTGATAAAACATGGGTTGAAATAGGTGTAACAAACCTGAATTATTTAAATGAGGGAATTAAAAAGCACTTTAAAAATGTAATGGATTTTGTTATACTATGTAAAGTAGGTCCTAAACATCGCCACACATTTAAGTGAGGCTTAGAGACAACAGATTAGCAAGCATAGCGAGGAAGTAAGAAGAAATAGGAAAATACTTTCAAAAATTATTTATTTTATTAAGTTCTGGGGTAAATTTGAACTTCCTTTGCATGGCCATGATGAAATTACAGATTCTGTCATTCCTGGTGTATTTCACAGGTTACTAGAATTTTCTAGCAACCTTTACGAAAAACCACAAACACATTTTGAACTAAATAAATCAAATGGGTTCAAGTGAGCCTCAAAGAATATTCAGAATGAATTATTAGACTGTATGCTAGAAGTGTGCCATGAAAATATTTGTACTGAAATAAACCAAGCCAAATTTATTACTGTGATGTCAGATGATACTACTAATGTCTCGAAAAAACGGTTATTGTATTCCGTTGTGAAAAGGATGGAGTTGCACATGAAAGATTTTGGGAATTTTTTAATCCAAATTCTCTGACTGCAGGTGTATTAGGCCTATCTGAGTGCATTTTAGTACAGATTCACATTGTTTTGAAGGGTGATACCACTAATCTCTCTGCCAGACATATGATGGAGCAGGGTAAAAGGAGTACAGGCAATAATTGCACATTTTGTGCACTGTTATGTCTATCAGCTAAATCAAATAATGCAAAAGGTATAGTTTCGCGAAACCCCCAAGGACCTTTTTTTCAGCAGTCTTTCAGGCATACCTGTTTTTTTAAAGGTCACCACAGTGCCTTTCAGTGCTTGATAATGTTTCTCGCCGTATTCCTCAAACTTTAAATATGAGGTGGAACTTCAATAGCAGGGTAGTAAACAGGGTTTGTGAAAACAATGATGTCCTTAAAGATTTCTCAGGATTTATCACTTAACATATAGGACTAGTATTGCAGTGTTTAAAAATCAGAGATGCATTTGATGTTGGGGAAGTAGCAATATATTTTTCAAGGTTGCTCCTACTTAGGGTTTTAACTAGCAGGATAACTATGGTTCAAAATTCAACTACCAATAGCTCAATTAAAAGACAAAGGTAGGGAAAATATTAAACAAATTTTTTTAAGCATAATATTTATTGTATTTTCTTACCATAATAGGCCTAGGAAGAACATGAAAATGGGCATGTAAGTTCAGAGAGAGACCACTGTAATATTTTCTTAGAATTTGTATTCGGGGTGAAATAATTATTTTCAATCATAGAAAACTAGTTCCAGACGTTCACATTATTTTAATATGATTTTATTGCTTGAAATTATATCAATACCATGGTCAATTTAATTAAAAACATTTAATGACGATATCATAATATTACTTTAGTAAATCATATTCTACCAAAGTATGAACTATACCATTACCTTTTAGAAAAATATTACAAATATTAAAAGTGCCCGATAGACTGAGCTAGCGGGCTGAATATAAGCCATATAATTGAAAGGAATAAAGTGTGTCTTTACAGCATTTCACAGCGGTATCATTCATGTTTATATGTATTGTTCAAGGTTTGGGAGCTCAGCACACGTCTGTTCGAATACTGTTCACAGTATAAGCTTAACTCAGATCTTCCATTTCCATTGGCAGCCTCACACGTTAAATGGGTGTCAGCTGTTTCAGAATACGTGAAATGTTCAATGCTACAAATACGAAGTCCATGTTACGAACGACAAAGGCGAAAAAGAGCCATTTACGCACCGCCCAACAGCTTGCACTTTAATACTCTATGGCATTAGAAACACAAAAGTTAACTACCACATTCACAAAAGTACGCCACACTAGCACAAACATGTGACTTTGTTGTGGTCATACATACACTTATTAATGAAAACAGTTTGTTTTAGTCTTCCATATCTCCCGTTAAAGTTTTAAAGAGAGTTTCAAATCATTCTGTATTCACACGCATGCGAACACACACACACATATACATTACTAAGGGGCATTGATCGATCACTGCTGAAGAGGCATGAAAACACCATTTCCAACTGACCAAAACGTGAAGTACAATCTTGGCTTTGACATGGTTTTCTTAATAATATCTCAATTTATTTATCCATTGCATGTGTAAATGAGTCAAATCTGCCTCTAAACATTACAAAAGGCTGATTGCAAAACTTTACATGGGCTAGCGAGTGAAGGTGACTCTGAAAGATGGAGAGACCAGCAGCGTAGATAAAGGCAGAGGAGGGAGACAGGGATGATATTTGCTACCCAGTCTGTTCAACTTGAATGACGAGTGGCTAGTCAAGAAAGCCCTAGAGGGACACACCAGTTTCAGTATAAGAGGACGCGTCATCAACACAATAAATCATATGTAAATTATCTAGCATTCCTGGCCCAAAATAAAATAGAGTTGCAGGAAATGATGGACTGGTTGGTGGAGATTGGGAGAAGATATGGCATGGAGATAAACATTGAGAAGTCAAAAGATATAGTGATTTAAAAAATGAAGTACATATGAAAATCAAAATTGGAAACTAGGAGTTAGAAAACATAGAGTAGTTCAATAATTTGGGAGGTGAGCGGAACAAATATTTTACTTTTACCGGGAAAAACATATTTGAGAACTGCTTCTAAGTCTTCTTTCACCAATTCCTCATCCAAAAATGCCTTTAAAAAAAATGTGACGAAATAACGTCCATGATTGAACAACATTATATTAATGTTGTAATGATGAAGTGAATATTGCTTTCTAAGCCTTTAATTAAGATTTAATTGCAACCAGATTACGTTAAAAAAAATCTTTACTGACTTTCACATAATCAGAAAGATTCATTTCATGGTGTCTTTTAACATAATATTCCTTAAATCCAGAAACCGCCTTTCTTTAAACCAAACATGCTATTCTAGAGTTTTGCACCAGTGGCGTTCACAGGGGGGTACGGGGGTAATGGGGATATATCCCCCTCAAAATCTAAAATAATCCAAAACATTATCCATAACAACAAAAGAAGAAATATAAAACACACAAGTTTCATATCGTAATATCGACAATGAAAAGTGATTATTTATTTATATATATATATATATAT
>CABFVX010002318.1:0-44370 GCA_902151425.1 Timema shepardi | reverse complement strand
TATATATATAGGGCATATTATTGTTACACCCCACTCTGCTACCTTTTATTTACGATCATGAATAAGATAAAAGGGAGTGAGATTAATCTATGGAACAAGTGACAAGGGAAATTATTAGCAATATTTAAAAGTAACAATATGAACGGTTTATTCAAAACAATAACAATAGAGCAGAAAACTTTAGATGGTCTCATTAATCAAACTGAGATATGTTGAAAACCAAATAAATAGATAATAACTTCATATCTTTAAATTGCGTAGATAATTTAAGAAAGAGTTATAAAACTCGTAATATATCCAAATTTTAAATAGGTCAGTCTTGAAGAGACAGAACAACACATAACGTTGAATTTAGTACAATAAATCAAAAATACTAATATCCACCTGGATAATACATGAAGACTAAATAAGGGCCTAATGGGCACCTTCAAAATGTTACCAAGGTGTCTTTTTCTTACCAAAGAATAAAGACTTAAAAAAACGTTAACACTATATGTTAACTTTCTATAAGAAACTTTAAATTACGCGAGAGTTTGGCTAACAGACTTTAGCCAAACTCCCCCGGGACTATCCGATCCTGACAAAATATTAAATAGAACATGAAAACAATAACAATACTAGTAAATAATAATGAAAATATCATATTGGAAGAAAACCATAGAAAAAGATTAAAAAATATACTAAAGTTAATTAATATCATATACCTATTCTATGGTTTAAATGTTCAGCAGATTTGTGTTGTGTTGTCTGTTCTCGACTGCTGACTGTGTGCACTCTATTGCCGTCTCACTTTATGTGTTAAAGTATTATTGTATTTTTATATTTTTAAAGTAGTAGCTACTGACCAATAATGTTAAGTGTTTAACAATAAATTAGAACTAAGATTTAATTTAAGGGCTTTGCTTACATCTATGATTCTGAAAATCTGTCACACAGTTTAATTCTGATTCTGCCAGTTAAATTATCTTTATTAAATCCCATGCAGTGACCAATGCCGTGATTATGAAAATGTTAGAAACGTACTTTCCTAAAGTAAGTAATAAAAACACTGAAAAGGATGAACAAGAACATGTTAAACATAAGGCAGGATCTTTATCTACCAACTTTCCTGGTACTGGTCCTGAAACTAAAGTAAGTAATTATCTAGGTAGATAGGCTGGTGAAACTTACAATTTTCACCAGGTGATAGGAATTAGAAATTTCAAAGAGACTGGTTGTTTAAATTTCGTTGGTTGGCATACTCTGATGAAAAGAAAGGTGCTTTTTGCTAGTTTTAAATAATTTTCGCATCCGATTACAAATCAGGTAAAGGAACACATGCTCAGTTTGGTTATTTGGTTAGAAACGCTTTGGCCTTTCAAACAGATTAGCCCAGCTTTTACAGATGAAACAGGTATCTAAAGAAATGTATAGATTTGTGTGATAGTCTGAAAAAAAGAATTAACATACATTAAAGTGAATTTTCAACTAATTTATAAAGATGCTGAGAAAGTCACTCTAACTATTGGTCATCAGCTATAGATTACACGTATAGTTGGGTGAGAAACACAACGAGCTAGTTTTGAAGCAAATAATGTTGAGGAGTATTACAAACTTTCTGTTTTTCTGCACTTTCTACTTCTCAAGCCAATTGCAAGATAGGTTTTTGAGCCATAAAAGTATCCTGAGCAAAATTGAAATTTTGTTGCCTCAGAATTTAGTTTGTGCATCTGATGATGATATCCGTGCTGCCGTTGATGCTATCATGAATCAGTGATCAGAAGATGCAAACACATAACCTGTGTCATTTTACAATTAACTAAAACTGTGGAGATGAAATTTTCTCAATCAAAACATGGAGCTTAAGCCATTGGATTTCATCTAGTCTCTGAATAACTGCAATGAAACTATTTTTCCACTTACACATAAACTACTTAAGTGGTTTTCTGTAATACTGTAGTAGTTCAAAGAATAATTATATCGCAAGAACATATTTATTAGTTTGTTGATACATATTATTTAAGCATAGCAACGGTAGCAAGAAGGGTAAACAACATCATAGAGGAATAAAAAACAATCATGACAGTATCTAGGATTAACATATCATAATAAAGTGCACACAAGTCTTTGGCCAGTGATTAATTGTTCATTGTTTTGTCTTATTTCAACACTCCCCCTCACTCGTCAAAGTCGTTGTCCAAGCCCAAGAGCGCATACTAGCTGACTATGCTTGGGAGAGGCCAATGCCTTAGTGAGAACATCAGCTTCTAAAGTCTCTGTTGGCTTGTAGTTGATGATGATGTCTCCAGCTTGTACCTTTTCTCTAATGAAGTGTTCTCTAATGCTGATATGTTTGGACTTTGAGCTTACGATGTTATTCTTAGCCAAATGTTGTGCAGACAAATTGTCATTAAGTATTTCGATTGACTGGTGAGGCACACCCATGTCGTGTAGTAACTGTTTTAAGTGTATTGCTTCTTTTGCTGCCTCTGTCAATGACATATATTCTGCTTCCGCTGTAGACAGAGCCACAGTTCTCTGTTTTCTTGATTCCCAGCTGATGGAAGTCGCTGCAAACTGGAAACAGTATCCTGAATATGATCTTCTATCTTCTCCAGTTGCCCAATCAGCATCTGCCATCCCAATAAGTGGTTTGTTAGTTTTCTTGAAAACCAGTGCGAGATTTTTGGTTCCATTTAAGTAGCGCAAGACTCTTTTGGCAGCCAGCCAATGCTCTTTCCCAAAGCAGGTGTTGTATTGACTTAAGAAGCTGACTGTGTGTGTTATGTCTGGCCTAGTAGCCACAGACAGATACATAAGTGAACCAATCAAGTTTTGATAGGGATATTTTTCGGTATTTCCAGAATTCTTCTGTAACTTCATGCCAGGTACCATTGGAGTTGCAACAGGTTTACAGTCACTCATGCTGTATTCTTTGAGAAGTTCTTCAATGTATCGAGTTTGCGATGCTGAAATCATACCATTCTTGTGGCAGAACTCGATTCCTAAACAATAATGTAGTTCTCCAAGGTCTCGCATATCAAAGGATTTAGTTAGTTCTTGCTTTAAATCATTCAGCTGTTGCTGATTTCTTGATGCCACTATAATGTCATCTACATATATGGCTATCAACGTTTGTTCCTCCTCTTTAGTAGTAGTAGATGTGTATATACAAGGGTCAGCTTGTGAGGGAACGAAACCCAATTGCTTTAGTTTCAAGTCCAACCTTTTAAACCATTGCCTACCAGCTTGTTTTAAGCCATAAACAGCTCTTTTAAGTAGGCATACTTTGTCATTATCAGATTTTCGAAGCTTTTCTAGCATATTCTTAGCTTTGAGAAATGTAGAGTGATCTTTGTTGTGGCTTTCTTCCATCATTATGTCACACAAAAATGTTTCCAACATGTCTGGTTTTTGCATTAAGATTCTTTCTTCAAGTTCACCATTGAGGAAGGCAGTCGAAACATCCATTTGAGTGACTTTCATGTCTTGATTAAGTGCCACTCCAAGAAGAACTCTAATTGAGCTCAGTTTTGCGACAGGAGCATAGGTTTCAACAAAGTCAATTCCCGGGCGCTGAGCAAAACCTTTTGCAACAAGACGAGCTTTCCTTCTCTCTAGCTCCCCATTGGCTTTATATTTATTCTTTAATACCATTCTGCTACCTATCACATTGTCACCATCTTCTCGATCTACAATTTCCCAAGTTTCATTTTTTAAGTGAGATTTTATTTCTTCTTTCATAGCTTTTTGCCATGCTTCTCCATCACCTCCTTCTAATGCATCTTTAACATCACAATAGACTGACACATCATAATCTGACATCCAAATTGGAAGTTTCCTGTTGCGTTTTGGTCTTGAATGTACTTGATCTTCAGCTGGATCTTGCTCTTCTTGGTCTGAGAGTTCTACGAGGTCTTGAACTGGAACAGATGGAGTTGGAAGAGTTATTTCATCAACATTTTCTTCATTAATAACTTCTTTATTGTCCTCATTATGTTGATCATCTATTACTATAATGTTTTCTCCTCTTCTCTCCTTTGAGTCATAGAATTTTTTGTTCAAAACTCTGACATCTCTTGTGATTTTGATTTTCCTTTCGTTGGGCATCCATATTCTATAAGCTTTCGAGATTTCAGAGTATCCGACAAAAATCCCTTCATCTGCTCTGGAAGTAAACTTTCCTTTGCCAGGTTTTTTGTCCAAAACGAAGGTTTTGTTGCCAAATACATGAAGATGTCGAACCGATGGAACTCTTCCTACCCATTTCCGAAAAGGAGTTTCACCTTTAAGGGTCCTTGAGGGAGACCTATTACGCAGATAGTTTGCTGTGTGAATTGCCTCAGCCCAAAATGACGGGGGGACGTTTGACTCCAACATGAGACATCGGGCTTTATCAAGTAGGGTTCTATTCATCCTCTCAGATAACCCATTTTGTTGAGGGGTATATGGTGTAGACAGCCGCCTCTGAATTCCGCATTCTTTTAGAAAACTCTCAAAGTATTTGTTGCAGTATTCTGAGGTTTCATTATCAGATTGCAGAAATTTAATTTTGTTTTCTGTAAAATTCTCAACCTCGTTTTTATATGTTTTGAAAACTTCTAGAACTTCATTTTTATGTTTTAAAAAATAAACTCGGCTGTAGCGTGTTTTCTCATCCGTAAAGGTTACAAAATATCTTGAACCGCCAGGGGATTCAACACGCATGGGGCCACAAACATCCGAATGCACTATTTCCAAAACTTTGAGGTTTTCTGGAACTTCTCTTGTAGAAAAGGGAGCTCGGGTCAATTTTCCTTTTATGCATACCTCACAATCACTCAGCGTATCACCCTTTTTGAAATCTAAGCCTTCCAATGTTTCATTTTTGCACGCCAACCTTAAATCTACTTCATTTAAGTGAGCTAGTTTTTTAAGCCATTTTTCTATTGCATGTTCTTCGTGCGCTTTATTTGTTACTTCTACAGACTTAGAATTAACATAATATAGCCCATTTGACTTCTTAGCTTCTAGTACTACATTGCCTTGAGGATCTGTTACTAATGCTTTGTTCTTTTTGAACAGGACATCGAACCCTTTATCAGTCACTTTAGATACTGATAGTAGATTTGTGGTCAGATTTGGTACAAATAATGTGTTAGGCAAATTAATTTTGTTCGAATCTTTCATTTCGATTTTAACTAGGCCAGTCCCAATAATAGAAGCTGTATGATTCTTAGATGCCAGTTTAAGAGTCCCATGTTCAGGGTTTTCAACAAAGTCCTGAAAACTGTCTTTATTTCCACACATATGAGAACTGCATCCGCTGTCAATGCACCATGATGAAATTTGAGACTCACCTGAATTAGAAGAAAGGCACTGTTCTTCCACTTTGAAAGTTGACTCCCCCTTTTTATTGTTGCTCCAACAGTTCACGGCCTTATGACCGATCCGTCCACATTTATGGCATTTATATTTAAATTGCGAGGTTGAGGGAACATTTGTAGGTTTTTGAAAATAATTTGAACGATCTTTGTTCTTTGATTTTTTTATATTTTTTCCGAAAAAAGCATCCTCCAAGGTCATACTATCATTTTTGCTTCTGGCTTCAAACTCTTCAATTATTTTGATTCTTAAGTCCTCTGGGGTAGGCAAGTTATCCCTGGACTCAATTGCTACCCTAAAATTTTCAAAGGATTTAGATAAGCTATAAAGCATCATTATGCTTAAAAGATCGGGATTTATACTGATTTCCAACTCTTCAAGCCTATCAACAGCGTCAGTGAATTTATTTAAATGATTACGGACGTCGTCACCCTCATTCATTTTCTGAAGGATCAATTGTTTCAATAAAGTGGCTTTTCTAGCAGGACCTTTACTTTGGTAAAGTTTTGATAATTTATCCCACACATCTTTTGAAAATTTACAGTTCTTAATATGTCTAAGTTCACTGGGTGATATAATTAAGGTAAGATCTGACCTTGCATTGAGATCTTGTTCCTTCCATTTCATTATATCAGCATCATTGGTTGTGGAGCATTTTTCTTGACCAGAAACATATTTCCATAGTCCATTTCTTATCAAAACTGCTTGTGCTTGAAGCTTACAAGTATCGTAGTTATCCTTATTAAGTGTCTCGATACGATAGTTTACATAATTTGCCATGACAAAAATTATTGTTTAACTAGCAGCGCGAACTAGAACACTTTCACAATCGACGAGCACAACTTAATACTTTCATTTAAACTACAATAACTTACAGCAGTTTTAGAATTAGTTACTTCATTTATTTTGAGCCCATGTCCGGGCCCATAACCTGTAGTAATTTAAAGAATAATTATATCGCAAGAACTTATTTATTAGTTTGTTGATACATATTATTTAAGCATAGCAATGGTAGCAAGAAGGGTAAACAACATCATAGAGGAATAAAAAACAATCATGACAGTATCTAGGATTAACATATCATAATAAAGTGCACACAAGTCTTTGGCGAGTGATTAATTGTTCATTGTTTTGTCTTATTTCAACAAATGCCAGTTACTACTGCGACATGAGAACGCTCATTTTCAACATTTCATGTGTTTAAATCCTACCTGAGAAGAATTATGGCAGGACACTGACTTAATGGACAGGCGCTTATCTATGTACTTCTGTAAAGTGTAATATTTTAAGGTTCACATGGAATAGACTGGAGGACAGGAGCAGGAACAATAAGTGATGTATTTGTGTCATGTTTATTTCTCTACCCTTATTGTCAATTTTATTTTGTTGGTTTTAACCATCCATTGTTTGGGGTATTCGTGTGGATATAACTTTTCTTGATTAATATTTAATAATATGTTGGATTGGTCAATGAACTGTATTTTTTCTTCTGTAACTTATTTTAAAATATATTCAGAAGAGTAAAATATGAATTTATCAACTAACATTAATATATATAATGTGACAGACTGTGAGTTGTCCAGACCTGCTGTACAATACTTTGGTATTCTATTTAGGACTCTAGTGCTAAAGCCCCAAATTAATTAAAACCCATTGTGGAGTGTGTTCCCATGTTTGTTAAATTTATTGACGCCTCTAGTGGAACAACATGAGTTATGGTGTTTCTAAGATTGCTTGGGAGCTACGTCATTGGCTCTAGTGGATACCACATAAATCCCAAAGTCCCGCTTAGATAAGCGAAATGTGACAATGTTGGCCAGCGGGAGGCTCTCATCCAGCCCACGTAGAGTAATATCTCAGCACATATCTCTAGAACACATTAATCAGTTTGCAGCGTTTATCTACTTGACAGATTGTGTGAGTTGTTTAATGTGTGTTCTGGGATTTCGAATGTTCCTAATGACTGTGAGAATACTGTTATCGTTCTTTTGTACAAAGGTAAAGGCAGTAAGAGTGAATGCAAGAATTTTTACAGGGCAACTAATTTGTTGAGTATTCTAGGCAAAGTTTTTGGGAGACTCTTCATTTGAGAGGCTTCGTGAAAAACCTGCAGGCAGTATTTAGGTTATGCAATATGGTTTCATGCAAGGTAGAATTTGCACAAACCAGATATTTGTATTGCAACAGGCGATTTATAAATACATGACAGTAAAGAAGAAAGTGTATTGTGCATTTGGTGAGCTGGTGAATGAGTTCTATCGTGTGAATAAGATTATGGTATGAAATGTTCTCAGAGAGTATGGTGTGAATATATGATAAGTAAATGGAATTACAGTGGTGTGTGAAGGAAGTAATGGGTTCGTTAAGGTGGATGGAGCTTTGAGATAATGGTTGGACATTGAATAGGGTGTTAATTTTTAATGGATAAGTGTATAAGTGATTGTAAGATGCTTGTGAGGACGCAATTGATGTACACTTGGACAATGTGAATGTGAGAGTTCTGTTATAGGCAGATGAAGCCGTATTAATGGTTGAGAATAAAAGTAACTAGCAGAATGCATTAAATCTTTTGAATGTGGGGACAAAAATTATTGATTTTTGTGTAAATGTCTCCAAAATTATGGTGATAGTTTTTGATAAGGATGGGTTGGCAAATGATTGTCACCTTTGTGTGAATAAAAAATATTAAAACAAGCGAATGCTTTTGTTTATCTAGGCTGAATGTTTTGTAACATGAAAGGACAGATGTTGAAATCAATGGATGGGTGAATGCATCTCGGAGAGTAGTTAGATGTTTGTGTACTATTGCAAAGAATGAAGTAGAATTGAAAGAGACCAAGATGTCAATATATAAAAGTTCGTTAACGACAACATTGCTTTATGGATATGAAGCGTGGGTTTTTCAAGATAAACACAAGAACAGGGTGAATGTGGTTGGAATGAGATATCTAAAAAATGGACGTGGAAGAATTCGTATGGATAAAGTCAGTAATGAATGGAATCTAAAGGAGTGGGTTTGAAAGGGAATACAATAGGTCAATGTGAAAGAAGCGTCTTACGTTGGTTTGGACATGTTAAGAGGATGAAAGGATATCGAGGGACAAAGCAAGTTTATGAAGGTAGTGTATGTGTGTGGATCCCTCTCTTTATGTACAGTCAATAATATGATTTAACTAGCAATTGGTCGGAACATATTTTATAGTTTGTTCTAGGGCTTTTCTTCAGGAAGATTTAGAGCATGTTATTTTGTGATGGTGAATCAAATTGGATTTTTCTCGTTCTTAGACACCAGGGCGTTACGGAGACCATTGTTGTTTATAAATGATTAGGAAATCATTATTTGGCCATAAAGTCAAATGAATTGAACATATTTTCAATATTTAAACGTGTTAGTAGCCCTTTTTAACACATTTTTATTAAAATAATTTAAATACTTAAGGTTAAATGATAAATCTAATATATGTTGATATATATTATAAATTTACTGCTAAATTATGTCCAAATTTCTTATTGGCTTTCATATGTAAAATATATTTTAAAAATCCTGATGGTTCCCTTATTTCTATTGAATTGATGTGCAGATGATATCTTTAAAATTTCAGCCACATAATATGTCCATTCTGGGCTAAGAGCATATTTTATGTTTAACATATTTGCAATTATATTTCAGTTTACTTTACATTAATGAACATTTTATAGCTATTCTTTTAGGATTAAATTTAACTTTTTTTTGAAAAGTATTTCTAGTATTTTTTTTTGAAAGTCAAAGTTATATTTCCCAATTAAAGATACATTTTATAATCAAAAAGAGAAAACTTAATTTTGGTATTAGTGGTGTGGTAGAATCGTAGTCTTAATAAAATGTTGTGAAAACGTCTTCCACCGGTGTAGAATACAAAACATGACGACAATGTGTTCTAACATCATCTGTTACTAGATATATATTTCCATTCGTAAGTGCTTGTGATTCCATTTTCTTTTAAAGTAGTTTGTTTCATTAGGATTAATTAATTGATTGGATTTATTCACGCAACAAAATACCTGTTAAGTTATTGTTTCTTCATCTTCGAAATAGTTATAATAATGATAATAATAATTAAATTAACCAAAAAATTGACTTTATATTCTTTCTTTGGTTGTTTTATTTTTAACCTACGTGGCTTCACGATCTCGTCACTACCGTAAATTGTCACAAATGCCCTTTCAACAAATAATCCCCAACTCGAATACAAATTAAGCTGATTGCTCTGAACTCCAATTTTTATTTAGACTTTTGAGTAAATATTAATTCAGTGTATTTATTCTGACGCATTAAATTTTTTCTATGCTTATTTGTGATCTTTTTAATCCAGTAAGGAAAAATAAAATAGATAGGCCCATATGACTTCATTTTGTTCTCCACATATCTAACTAAACCAAACTTGGGGGTTGCTATATGTGTATTTGGCCAAATACTGTGCACTATTAACTTGAACAATAGAAATAGACAACTAGGTAGAGTAGTAGGGTAGGCCTACCTAATCTCAACAAAATAGAAGGTAAATTAATGCCAAAACAACCCAACTAAGTGGAACTAAGTGAACTATTGTAATAGAAAAGTTAGAATATCCTTAATAAAGGTGATGGGCATTAAATATGTAAAAACTTGCCCTGATGGTCATGCAAATTAAATGTAAGTTTATTTGTATTATAGTCTGACTTCCAGATTATGAGGTCGGGTTTCAAATCCTTGTCATGTATACAGAGAGATTTTTTCCTTAAATAATTCCCCACTCTCCTTCAACACAATTGTGGGTAAGTCCTACATTTAATATAAATTCTACCTTTCTCAGCCCACCCATCAGTACTATTAAATTACGCGCAACCACGGTTAGTGAGAAGCAGTAGAAAGAAAAATGTGGATAAACAAATTTTGTTATTTAATTTAACAGAGGCAATCTCTGTAAGTCTAGATAATAATCATATCACCATTAGTACAATACAATTTAGTATCATACTTGTATCAGTTTTACTGAGTAAACCTATAATTTATCACCTAGCGTTGGTATAATTACACATAAAAAAACTATCACAAATTTACTGTGTAAGGTGAGGTTTCAAGAAATAAAAAAAAATCCATTTTCATAGATAAATTTAAGTTTTTGAATTTTTTGTTGAAGAAATATGATCACCTTACCAGTCAGGCTGATTATTTGATGCTCCTGACTCATACCCATCTAGGTTCAATCATTATATTTTAAATCAGGCTATTCAGAATCTCAGTCAGCTTTTCATTTCTCTATCAATCCCTGCACCCTTTTATTATGATTATTATGCTGGGATCTTGATCAACTTAATGTTCACCTAACATAACATTCACTTAATGTAAATAAACTAGTGTGTGGTCAGGATTCACCAAACTTAGCGTAACAACTTGATCAAAACACAAGGAAATGATTTTGGACTGTTTGAAAACAAATTGTTCACTAAAATTAAACCAAATAATTTAGAGCTGATAAAAATAAAGTGTTACAAGAGGCTACAACGTTGTAGATCATGAAATGCGGTGAGAAAATAGTACCGAAGAATTTGTCTATTTAGGGCTACCTTAAACAATTAAATGAAATACTGTATCACTCTCAACATGGTTGGGCAGCTAGAACTCGTACCTTCACTTAACGTTCATCATACATGAACATTCTCCCTGGACAACTCTTTAAGTTAAGTGAATGTTAAGTTAGATGCATTGTGATGGCTTCCATTTAAAAACACTAGGAGAACCTTACTGTTAAGTTATGTGAAAGTTAAGAGAACGTTAAGTTGATCGTGATCCCGGCATTAACCTTTATTTATACATAGCAATAAAAATCATTTGTATTAGATCATGGCTACTTACACTATTAAAATAAATATGAAAACTAAAAGAAACATCTTTACACAATAAACATATTCAAATTATCAAACATTTGACAGAAATATTTAAATAATAATTAAATATATAAAAATTGAACAAATCTATCATTCAATTCCTTCTAAAATATAACATAAAAAAAGAAAGAATTTTCGGAATAAAATATCATGTATGACTCAATTTATGCAAGGACAGGAAATTGTGAAGCAAGCTAGTAAGGATGGAATAAGTACTTTTTTTTAAAAGCTATTTGCACAGTTTCTTGCCAACCCATAAGGTAATAGCAGGATTAGGTAGGTATGTATGTAACTTGAACCTTAGAAGTTTTACTTTTTAAAAGATAACTTATATCCAGTAAGTATACTTAATTGCTATAAACTTAGTATATACTAATCAACATTCCCAAGACCTAGGCCAACTTGATATCCACATAGATGAGAGTGATTTTGTAAATAATTTAGCTATGGAAGTATTTATTATATGTAAAATGTTAAATAATGTGTACAATATTAATATTTTGGACACACTAAACATTGAAAAATCCTTTATAAACATTTTTATGTTACAAAAGTGTTATGTTGCAACAGCCATTAAGTTCATTAATAAGCATATGACCCATGTCGAGGGACACATGGACTAAACATCAATTTCATCATGTTTTGAACACTATCTGAGTATACTGAGGGTGGTTTTTCTTTCCCACTTTTCTTCCATGTAAAAATAATGTAAGTACATTTCTTCAAAATTTTATCTTCTTTAACCTTGAGTACACCAATTAATGTAATTAACTGCAGATAGCCAAGACGAGTATTAAGACTTGATGATAAATAAAATCATGTTCATCAAAATTAGGGTATACAAACCCAACTGGAGGATAAAACACAAACATATAAAGCTTCTTAATGTATAAAATTGATTTGACATTGATTAGAGTACTTTTGTCCCCTTCAAGTTATGTAACCTTGTGTGCATGGTGGGGGCTCAACACTGTATCATTATTAGGTCAAAGTCATATTTAGTTGAGGTCAAGACTCATTAGGGTGCCTTTATGAGGGCAGCAGCTGGATCAAAATATATCACTTTGGCTACCAGGATACTTCTGGCATCTTTATTGGCCTTGATATGTGTGGATAGGACATTTCAATATAAGAGGTTGCCTTGAATGGGACTCTGGACTGAGGTGATATTGATCACAGTCTTGACACTCACTTTGAGCGAAATCAATCAAGTCAACATTCAAAGTTAAGCCTCAATCCTACAAACCATCCTAGCCAAGCAGGTATTCTTTAAGAGGTGCTGGCTTTGACTATGGTTAAATTTTTCTTGGTATTGGGCCACCTAAGAGCAACTATGGTTCAAATCTTAATAAAATACAAAATTAGTTTTTTCATTCTGTGAATCCAGGTGGAGTAAGAGAACCAAAGTTGACTAAAAGTGCAGTCTTAGGGCGGGTATGCAAGAACGAAGTTGAGTGGATCAGTAGTCTGAGTGGAATAATAACACAGCATTGATTTGCTTGCTGAGTGCGATGATTAATAACTTGTTCAAGAATTGATGTCATACCCTAACATTAGTGTCGCAGTAGTGGGGTTCTGAGCACACTACTGCAGCACTACTAGCCCATTCACTTTATTTTTTCACTACTAATTCTTATTGTGACACTAAAACCTTACACCACTAGCCCATGCACATTATTTTTTCACGCTAATTCATTCACATTATTGTGACACTAAGACCTCACTCACACTACTGGCACACCCAATTTTGTTTTTGCATTGCAGCCTAAGACATTAACACTGTTTCTCAAGGGGCTGTAAAACCATTATTAACAAGTAAATTAGTTAAACATACAAATGTAAGATCAAGATACAATATATAAGCATGATCTAATTGATTCATTTGAGAACATTCATATGTAGACCAAATTCTGGTGCTACCAATTTGAGACGTCTATTGCTATAGGTAGAGCTGGGGAGTTGGTACGCTAAGCCTTCGACTATGATTCGTCTATTTTTCTATTGGTCGACTCTGACTCCTTCATAAACTGCAAATGTAGGCTATAGTAAATTGTAATAACAAACTTCCAGCAGTTAATGGCACAAAGCAGCTAATCACCACCAATTAAATCATTAGCCTACTTAGTACTAAGATCCATATAACATAAAAATATATATTTTAATTAAAATTTCAACAGTTTGTGGGAGGCCTCTGATTTTTAGAGGCCTTAGAGCAGTAGCCCATAATCCTCCATTAAATTTGAGCCTAATATTTTTTTAAAATTATAGGCCTAAATTTTTATTTTGATGCTGGAGTCGGTACAATTTTACCGACTCCAATTAGGACTCAACCCGAAATTGCTTTCGACTGCATGACTTTGACTCCACAGCATTAGCTATAGGGTATAGTATAGCTTTAAAATAAAATTATCAACATTTCAAAATTCAATGAATTGATTTGGGCACACAGATTAAACATCAAGCTTGGCTGGTTTTGCTGATGGTGGGGTAGGTCGAGGTTCAAATCTTATCCTGGTGTTATGAGGGTGGTGGGTTTTCCCTAAATAGTTTTCCCAACACACAAATCCAGGTAGACCTACATTTCTTCTTAGGTTCTACCCCCTCATTCTTAGCCCATTAGTGTAATTATTGAAGATATCCCAGACAAAAATTAAGGCACCCTTAAAATTATAATAATTCCCATCCATTGATAATATAAGTTTAGTTTGCTACATAGTAACATGTCACCATAATGTAATTGTATGCATCTTTGTTTTGATATGTTTAACAAGTAAGCTTTAATTGGCGGGTGCAAACTTTGGAAGCTTTTTCCTAATACCAGCTTCGGTGGGCACATGGTCTAACACGCCTCTCTCCTGTTAGACTAGACTGCTGAAGAGAGGGAGATTGAGGTTAGCTCCCTGTTGGATGCACTGAGGGTTGTTTTTCTTAAATGATTTTCCACCCTCCCTCCACACAAATGTAGGTCCACTTTCTCTAAATTAACAACCTTCCTAATCCGTGACACATTAGTGTAATTAGTACATTGGCGTATAACCCGATCGGCTAGTAAGTTGTGGTGCCATAATGATAATGATGATGGTAATTATTAATATAAATATTTAAAAGTAGTGATTAATTTATTTTAACCATATCTCAATATTTTATAGAGTATTGATTATTCTCATCTTCAACCGAAATAATATGGTTAGTAAATAACTTTATTATATGTGTATACACTAATGTTGTCCAATAAAGTTCTATGTGTAGGCTACTATATATTAAGTTTGATTGACATTTGCTGTACTTTTTTTTTTAATGTTTCATCATTGTGTACACTCTTGTCCTAGTTAATAAGGTTTACAAGGGCAACACTTTAGTGGTAAGCCTGTTCCAAAATTCTACTAGTTCCGGCGCCGACTGCTTTACAACACCATATTGATTAATCAATCCAACCTTGAGAGTTTTTTTTTAATGTATATAGAATTATTATTTTTGTGTTCTGTTTATATTAAACTTTATGTCTAGCCTATCGGTAATTTAAGGCAATATGATGAGAAATTGAGGTAGGTCAGTTTGTAATGAATTCCATCATCATCATCATCATCATCATCATCATCATCATCATCAAACTGTTTCCAGCCTTTGCCCGGCTCAGTTTAGTTAAATGCCTCCATCTTCTTCCTTTAATTTCTTCCATTCTTCTCCTCTCACTTGCACACTCTTTGATCTACTTCTTCCATCTCTTTCTTGGCCTCTCCTTGGAGTCCTTTTCTTACAGAATTGTATGACTGAATTGTATGCACCTGCATTGGTTTGTAAATAGATTGTAAAATAGTACTGTGTTTAAAACATCCTTGAATAGCTGGTCAGGGTCAAACGCAAGACCACCCAGCCAGACTAGCTGCTTGCCTAACCCTTCTAGCACAGAGTTATTGTAAATATTGAACATGCCTGTTTGTAATGTTTAATGGAAGGTAACTTGATATACAAATAAATGGACATCAGCTTGCTACTTTTCAATTTTCATAGAAAAGGCCTTTTTGAAAATACAAATTTTTTTCTGCAGGGTCAACATTGATAACATTCTACTATAGTATTTGTTTTATTTTATAGGTTTTGATAATATATATCTAAAGTGACAGCTGCAGATCACATATCTGTCAGATAAGGTCCTTCCTATGAAAATTGATTTGCTTATAACCCTTAAAGTAACCTTGGTACATTTAACACAATTACAAACCATTTGAAAAGTGAGGTCAAGAACTGAACTTCATGACTCTACTCCAACAAATTTAGCTACGCGCTCCTATTGTATAGCCCAACCTTGGTAGCTGAATAGAAAGTGATCACTCATTTGTCAATTTTTGTCTCCTTGGGAGCTAGGGATCTTTTTTGCTGATGTCATATTTTTTAAATCACTAATACATTAATTTAAATTTATTGTTGTTTGGATTTCATTGTGTCATGCATTTTTTCAGAAATGATCATTGTAATTGTTATACAGTACTTTACCGAAGGACATTATGCACACTAGTTGATTTTTTATAAAATACAATTTAAAATATGCATATTAACTGCATATTTGTTGCTAATCTTGTTGAAAATGCACTCTTTTGAATCATCTTATTATATCAGCACATGACCTTCAAATTAGCATGATTATAGAACATACACACCAGCTGGCTGATCCACTATTAATTCATTGCTACCAAAAGGAACGCTCTAATCCCACCAATTAGATATTTTATGTTTGTGCTGATAGTCGGACTAGGGACACTAAGATCCGATGGGTAGGCCAAGGTCATATTCATTATTGACTGAGCCTAAGTTTAAAACAAACAATGAACAGTTCAATTTTTATAGGAGCAGGGTATCTAATGACTCAGAAAACAGGGAAAAATCGGGGAATTTTTATCACATTTCTGGAACTTTCACATATTCACTAAAAAAATACAATTTTATTTACAAATAGTCAAAATAACATTTTTCTTCCAGTTAACAGCTAGCACTGCTAATATCTTTTAACACAGCCGTCCGTGTTGAGCATCTTCATTGTTATGAACTGTTTCCAGCCTGTGGTCGGATCTGTTAATTAAAATGCCTTCATATCCCTCTGTCCTTCCACCATTCTTCCTCCTGCACTCTCTTTCACTCTTCTCCTCTCACTTGCACACCTGATTCTATCTGATCCTCTCATCTCTCCCTCGGTTTCTTCTCTACATACTTCGTATCCATTAATCTTCTTAGAATCCCCTCCCCTTCCATCCTCCATGCTGAGCATACTATTCTCAATTCTCAAAGTCATCATGTGCTTTTCTTATTATTTTTCCATCCCTATACAGCACATATCTAGCCAAAGTTGAGTCATTGTTATGTACATGCGTGTATAAAAAATAAACTAAAAAATAATGTGTTTTACAACAACTTTAAACTGTAGTGGTAAGGTAATGTCTCAATATGATCTCACTGAAATCTAACTTAAATCGCTCTACTCAATGTCCCATTGCTTTAGGCTGAAATCCTTCAACCACTTCATAGAGGGACATCATTTCATATTATGTATTTGTATAAAAACATTAAGTTGTGATCTTATTAAAATAATGTTTGTAATACATAGTGACTGAAAAAGTCAAGAGATTTTTAAAATTGTTTCGCTGGATACCTTGACTGGAAGAATCTTATCTGATAGCTAGACAGTTTACTAAATCTACTTTCACATATTCACAAGTAAAGTCATGTGATCTGCATCTGTTACTTTTTGATAGACATTATCTATACCTATAAAGTAAAATAGTAAAATGTTACATTTTAACCAGAGAAAAGTTTGTATTATCTAAAAGACCTTTCCTTTAAAAATTGGTAAAGGGAATGAGAAGAGTGTGCAATAGGAACGCCATTGATGTTTTCCCTCGAAGAAGATTGGCAAATTGCTTTGTGGGAAAATAAGCATTTGGTCGGTACTGAACCCTGATCTCCTGCACATTTATTAGACATGTTATATTTTATGTTTGGTGTTAGAAGAATATTTGGGCAAAAAAGGGATAGAGATATTGGTTATTGAAAGAAGCTACATAATTATGAGTTACATACTCTGTACTCATCACAAGACATTGTTAGGATAGTAAAATCTTGTAGATTACGGCAGGCAAGACATGCAGTGGGAATGGTAGAATCTAGAACCGTGTTCAGGGTATGGACTGGCAAACCCATCAGGAGATCATTGGGAAGACCTAGAAGAAGATGGGAGGATTACATTAAAATGGATCTGAGGAGGATGGGGTAGAGTGAGGTGGACTAGTTAGAACTAGCTCAAGATAGGAATAAGTTGGGTACTTTTTTAAGTGCGGCAATGAACTAGTTCAATTTAAAGTTATTTTAACAAAACATTTTTGATGAACAAGTTGTTTCTTTGTTTATGGTACTTTATAATTTCAAAATTTAAATATAATTAATATATTTTTGTTTCATTTTTATGTGTTTACAAAATTGCTCATCATTGGATCTTAAGAAAGTTTGCACAACACAAACTATGATATTCAAGTTGGAAACTTGTTGTGAAGCCTTCCCTTCACTTTATCAATTATCTAGATGACCTTTTTTTTTTGTTATTCTTATATTTGAAGTGTACCGACTGAAGTATAAAAACTTTACTAGGATTACTTAACCTTATGTGTTTTTCATCACTGTCATTTTCTTTAAAGGTTATGTAAACATGCTATGATGCTTTATACAATCTCTCTTTTACCCTAAAAAACAAAAAAAAAGAAGCCAGTTACTTCCAGACATTGCTTGTGTTATTGTATTAGGTGTTTCAAATGTTGTGTCTTAAATAAACCAATCTGTAAATTGGAAATTTAAGCATTTATTTCAAATAAGGTCAATATATTTGGTTTCACATTAGGAATGCATGGGTTTTAGAATAACTTTACTCAGCTGTTTGTGCGGTTTTCCTGTAGATTGACACACAAATGTACAAGTCATAAAGTTTAATTTATTTGGGATATTTAACATTCATATTCTGAACGAACTGATTATATTATCAGCATATGACTTATCAACTAACTTAAATTTAACTTAAATCTAAAACATACACAGCATTCAGGCCTTGGTCGTTAGTTCATCACTGTGCAAGGGGAAACCCACATTTTATCAATAATATATTTTTCGGCCATGTTAGGAATAGAAACCTTGACCTTTAGCTCAGTAGACAGACACGCTACCGACTGAGCTAAGGTGTTGGACCATAAGTCATAAACAAAGAATCTACTCCTGCCGAGGGGTTTTCGAATCGCTTTTATTCAAATTCTAGTTAGTTACTTCAGTGGAATTTTCAGTAGACTTAATTACACTGCTACTCGCATTGGTGATAAAATGATCTAAAGTGCACTCTAGTGTTATACTGGTTTGCGGGTGATAGGGAGACCTGGGTTCAAATCTTGTTTAGATGCACAGTTTTTTTACTAAATGATTTCTACTCTCACTCTACACAATTGTGAGAAAATTTCCTCTATCCAATTAGCATAATTCATGTCCTGAATGGATACTACGACACTGTAGGGGGAAAAAAACTAGACTCCCAAAACAATTTTTGACATTATCTGGTGTAAAAATATGGTTCCCTGGACTTAGAATTGGCTTTGTTACCACTTTGTTGTGAAGATTGACTCATTCTTTTTTAAATATTTACTCCAAAACTATATATCTCCAGCAAATACATATGAGATAAGTTTACAAAAGTATTAATGTGAGCACAATACAAACAGCACTTACTCTAAATATGTCGCCAATATTTATATATATATATATAATACACAATTATCATTTTATTGTTACTTTATTAGAATCTTGTAGATTACGGTGGACAGGATATGCAGCATGAATGGGAGAATCTAGAAACATGTTCAGGGTATTGACTGGCAAATCCAATGGGAAAATACCTTTGGGAAGACCTGGATGCAGGTGGGAGGATAACATTAAAATGGACCAGAAAGAAATAGGATGTAATGGAGTGGACTGGATAGAACTAGCTCAAGATAGGGATAGGTGGCATACTTTTATAAGAGTGGCAATGAATGTTCAAGATCCTAATGCCATAGAGTACCGTAAGTAATCATTATATTTATTTTAGAAAATATAGGCAAACATTTGTTCAGTAAGTCGCCTTTCACTTGGAATATATACACAACACATGCACCATCACACCATCGGTGACTAAACACATGTTAACAAACAAGATCTCTCATACTGGGAGGAGCATGACATGTTACTTTATGTTGCATGGGCCACATTAAACTTTGTGATTGATTAGACTGGTTTAATTATTCCATGTTTAATATGCAGCAAGCATTTAGAAATGTATCATGTGGGTTTCCCCTTTCACAGCGATAAATTAACGGTTGAGGGCTGGATATTGTGTCTATTCTAGTTTTAAGTTAGTTTATAAGTTTTATACTGATATAATAATTTGGTTCCAAAAAGTGCATGTTAAATACCTCAAATAAATTAAATTTAACCTAGAAACAAAGTTTTTATTAGCTTGGGGAAAAATCAAAATTCATGTAAGCTTCAACTGATGTTCAGCCAATAATAAACTTGATTGCACTCTCTTTTTATATTCACCACTAGGCTCATGGATTCAATTGTAGCCCTTGTGCAAGTTGGAAACCCTTGAGCTATAATCATCTAACAGGCTACTGCTAATGTACTCAAATTGTTAAAGTAATATTGTAGTAATGTGGTCAAGGTAACTAACAGTCATATTAGTAAACTGGACTTATGTCCAACACAAACCTTTCTTTAAGACATTTGACACAACTACTCTGGCATGTGTGAATAAATTATAAATACATAAAAACGCTGACAATATAGACTAAATAAACAGGGGGGAGATAGTCATGGTTAACAAAAATAATGGAAACACTATAAGGAAATTAAAATAAATGGTATGGTGCACATCTCTAACTTTCTCCCACTTTTATACTAAAATATTAAAATATACATTTACTAAAAATGATTTGTAAAGCCAAATAATAGGGCTATTCATTGTTGTAGAAACACTACACCTAATATAACAAATGATATAATATGTACACTGTTATTTACTTGCTCTGTGGCATTAGGAACTAGGAACATTGTCACAGAAAAATTGAAAAAAGAGAAACAACTTGGTCTACCTAAGGGCATAACAATCAAATTCATTTTCAGACCTGAATTAAAACATATATAATATATTGCTTTGAGCTCAGAAATGATTGGTTTTATAAAAATATGTTTCAAATAAAAGATTTTTAATTTTTAATAGTCCTACAACTTTACAATAATAATTGATTTCATATCTCAAAAATAATAGTTGTGGAGAAAAGATAAAGTTTTTAAAATCTCTCTTGTGTTAAGTACCCTAAAAGTCATTTTCATGATAAAATTAGAATTGCCATCTTATTTATAATGATCAACAATGTCTAAATATAAAATTTAGTCAAAATCATGAAGGTGAATTTTGAGAAAATAGATTTTTGTCTCTTTTTTTCCCTTCAGTGAACTACCCTTAAATTTAGGGTTAAATATATAATTCCAAAAACCCCTCGAGGGAACCTTATGAAAACCCCAGATACCAAGTTTTAGCCCTATCAGTAAAATAATTTCAGCTCTAGCTTGAGGTACAGACGGACAAACAAACTTTATTGTTTCAGGGGGTCATGAAAAGTTGACATTTATCAAAATCTTAAGTGTAAGTTTTTTGACAATCAGAATACTTTCTCTACGAGTTCTCATGAGAAAGTAAAAAAATCAAATACTGTCAGTACACACAGTAGAGAAAAGTTATGTATTTGTTGGATTATGCAGTACATTACTTACAAAATTGAAATATGACTTAAAAATCAACCAAATGAGAAAAATTAGTTATAAATATTATGAAATTCACAAGTTTTTATGATAAAGTCAAATAACGTATCTATGCAAAAAAAAAGTTATAGTAATCAGAAGTTTGACTTTTAGATTCAAACTTAATTCCATCAAATTCGAATTTGGATTTGAAATTTTGAATATTTCACACATTAAAATTAAGAATTTAAAATTAAATCCTAACAAGATTCAAATTTGGGTTTAAAATTTTGAAGCTTTGCACTGGCTTACATTTTTTTACAACCTGTTTTTAAATCTTCATACTTGGACAAATACTGAGCTAGTTATTTTTAAATTCATCTGAGTCATTTTGTTTCCTTTTTTTATTGAGTTGCTAATAGCCAGTTACTGGCATTAGGTCACACAAGATATATAATTAGGATTAGGAAGATATATTTTGTTACAGGGGGTTGTATGAAGAGGGTGAAGTTCGTGACGTGGCCGACATGTGGGAGCGAGCCCTGCCCTTCAACACAGGTAAGATAAATTAACTAATATATTTAAATGGGGAACCTTCACAAATTTGTCTTTAAAATGCACCATATTTTAAAATTGCACTAAGCGTATAACCCGAACGGGTAGTAAGACGCGGTGCTAAATATTATTGAAATATTATTAAAATTGCACTATATCGGTGTTAAAATATAGAATGGCCACCATATTTTTAAAACTTTCCTCAAGACTCAAGAGATGACAAAAAACATTCCATTTTCTATTTTAACCTTGAAAAAAATATATTTCATTTGTAAAAGCTAACAGATTCAAAAAGTTTTTTTTAGCACACCATTTTATTTCCCGTTCAGGTTACACGCATATGTACTAATTACCCTAATGTGTAAGGTATGAGGAAGGTAGCATTTAGAGGACGTGTGTTGACATTTGCTTGGAGAGAGAGATGGGACTATTTAGGATAAACCACTTTGTGTATACTTGACCAGGTTTCGAACCTCGATGGTCCATTCTATTGCGGAAGTGATGCCTCAGGCCATGGGTTTCATAATGTTGAGGGGCAGTGAAAAGAGCTATACACAAATCAAATTGAGTGTATTTCTAATTTTATCTAGGCTCAGTCAACATAGTTGAACACGCTTAATTAAAATAAGCTCAAGAACGCGACTTTGTTAGCTTCATCAATGAGTACGCAGGAGTGAATATTACTATTATTAAGTATGTAGATTTCACCTCTTCGAAAGATGAATAAAGGGCTAAATTGTTAAAGAAAGACTAAAGAATATTAAAAGGGCTCATAATATAGTAATTATTATGTGTTCTGTCTTTCTACATGTCCATAATATAGGCTAATAATTAGAATCTAAAATACATAAAAAAATTAGTTTAATTTAAAAGATAATTTTGGCGATCTTATTAGCCGGTGATGGGGAGTTTGGGGTTCGAATCCCAACTTATTGTGCCGAGCGTGTTTTTCCCCACTTTATTTCCACACCAGTAAGGACAAATTTTCTCTCAATTCTATTTTTCTCAAAAAAAGCACATAAAAGGAACAATTTTTTTATACTCTTCCAAGCCTTACGATTAAGAGTTCAGTGTGTGTCATTCTCCCATCATGCTTCTGAGAACAATCATCATCATCATCATCGCTCATTGTTGCTAGGGGAAATACGTGCAGTAAATTTCAGCCAAGCTTACTTAGTACAGAGAATTCTTAGGAAATGATGGCTAGAACGAATTATGTTTGTTTTGAGACTTCTGGATGAGTTCTCGTTAGCGCGCCGTCATTTTAACTTTTTTTTTTGAATCGCGGGTCTGGCTCAAGAGGTTAGGTAGGGGCTGTAAACATCTGCTTGTGACCCAATTAAGAACTGAAAGCCTAATTCCTGAATCTGTTTGTTACAATGAGAAAGTAAAAAAAAACAGGGAAAATGCTTAACATATTTCGTTTTATAATATGAAGACAATATTAAATTACCTTCTTTGGTGGCCGAATAATCTAAGGCGTCACTCTAGCAATACACCAGACTGCCGATGACAGGGATATTGGGGTTCGAATACCGCTAGGGTGGTTTTTCCAAGTTTCCACACTCGCGTGCAAATGCGGGTACACTTCCTCTAAATGCAACCTTCATAATCCCTAAATCATAATTTTTACATGTTCGTATAACCTGAATAGGTAATAAGATGCGGTGCTTAAAAACACCTGAAAAAATCCACTATTAAACTACTTTCAATTTCCCTGTTATTAACAGAAACGTGCTGAAACCCTAAATTCGGTACTTTTCTGGTTCGAGCGTATTATTGTATTTAATTTCCCGATTAATGGCCGTGAGATTGACTCTTCAGTAACATTTTGTGACTCTTCAGTAACATTTTGTAGGAATAACCTTATCTGACAGCTATAAAAGTTACTAGATCTCTTTTCACGTATTTATACGTGACGACATTAGCAGTACCTATAAAATAACAATATATTAAAATATCAAAACTGGCCGCGATAAAATATGTTTATATTTTCTAAAAGACCCTTTTTATGAAAATTGTACTGTACAACAAAAAGTGCCTCAGCCTCGTCCAGCCGAGATGAACGAATCGTGCACTTGTGAGAGTGGGTCGGACAGTAATCCAGCAAAGTGCGTGTGACGGCCGCACCTAGGAGGAAGATGATGATGGCCAGTTGGGTGGTAAAGTATGGGAGACGGACGCCCTTGAGCCCGTACGAGCAGGGTCGTGCGGGCAGGCCCCTGTTCAAACAACGCTGGACAAACACAAGACGAGAGCTTCCGTCCTTTCTCAGCTCGCAGGCTGCGTAATCCTTTTAGTGGTAGAGGTCCCGCGGTTTGTGGCGTCTGACTAGCCATAAACTGGATTGGCATCGGGATAACCTAACTTGAGTTAATTAACCAGACCCTGGTAACCAGTGACATAGTTCCCCTTTCGGAAAAAATACTCATGGTACCAGCCGGGAATAGAACCCGGGGCCCTTAGGTTTGTAGGCGATGATTGCAAGGCACGCTGACTACTATACCATGGGGACGGTTAATTTAAGTAAACAAACTCGTATATTATTACTAGTTTTAGCAACATCCGACTGGCACTATCTCAGCCACCTAGACAGCCCATTTCTTCACATGGTGACCTCAAAATTTCTTGAATATCTGTTAAGGATGTTCTGGGATTTAATGGCAACTTTTTCTCTTCATTAAAAAGTTGGTTAGATAATGCCACTATGCTCATTAAAGAATTGTTGAAATCAGCATGTAAAGAAAATTAAACTCTATGTTTGTACTGGAGCAATATTTTATTTATTTGGGTCAAAAAAAAAGTTTTGCCATAAAAGTTGCAAAAACACTGCCCTCACATGCCCATTAACTCTGTGATAATGTCGGCTCGAAATCGTAAATTTACACGAACACTATTGCACGTGGATCATTTCTGATTTATTAATGGAACTAAAAAGTTACTAGAGGTTCCTAATACTGAACATTGTTGGAATATTACATTATATTAGGATAAAAACTGCATTGAAAAGGACGTTTTTGTCATTTTAGAATGGTATCACAGATAAGCACTATACACCAATCTTAATTATGTCTTAACAGGGATATACAGCAAATATTAACAAGAAACTTTGTTGCTTTGTCCCCCATCATCACCGCGCGAAATTTCGAGTAATCATTCAAATAAGAATGCATTGCACATATTTCTGGCATATCGTAGGTATTTTCATTTTCCTTCTAACTTCCATACCTCGCGCGAGCCGGGAGCCGAGTTGAGCCTGCCTGCTATGATGAACGCTCTTAATATGAATAAAGTGTATTTGAGATTCACCGGCGATTTCACCTGTAGAACTTGCTAAGTGATTGATATTCATCGTGTTCGCTAGGCTTGCGTCATTTCACCCCGCCCTTGTCTGCCACTTCCAAATGTTTGCCGCGAAGCTTTGCGTGACGTCACATTCACAGTGTTATGACGTGTGCGTATAGTGTGGCATGAGAATTTCCGTTCGAACCGCCTTTGTTTGCCCGGCTTTTTTCCTGCATCTCTCTGGTGGAGTGACATAATGAATGGTAGCGTATGTTTTTAAAACATTTTCAATGTCTTTAAAAACACACATACACACACACACATATGGGTGCATGAATTGTTCATTAAAGGTAGACTTTTATCACACATCATTTTAACTACTTTGTGACAAATAACTTCCGGATGCGCTAATCGAATCCGAAACCTTGTAGTTCACCGCGCCAATTACTCGATTGTAGAAACATTGGCGTGCTATACCAAAGGGCTCCAAACAGTAGCGTAGGGGGGCGGAGCGGGTGGCATTTTTATATGGTGACATTTTTGATTTACTGCAACGAAAAGAAAAGGTTTTTTTTTTACTTCTGGGGTAGTACAAGACGTCAGACGCAATTTTACTATTTACTACTAAAATAAATAAAATTTAAATACTTAACAAAACACTTAAATTTCCCCATTAGACTTAAATTAATATTTTTAGAAATATAAAAATAATACTGAACTTTGATTTCTTAAATGGATGTATATATTATGTTTCTAAACTGCGCGGGTACCCTGGACACCCACCCCCATCCCCGGCTACGCCATTGCGTCTAGGATGAATTTATTTTCCCACAAACTAACATTTTAATGTTCTCTATAAAGGAATAAATTTATCCCAGTTATTCTATATTTGTTTAATTATTATTTATTATTAATATCTTATTATTCTACTGGCAATCCCACACGGCGTTGCCCGTGACCCACTGTGGTATAAGAATTAAATAAGCCCCCTCACCCCATAATGGCCGTCTCTCTGAAACGTAATGATAACCAGATAAAAAATGTTTACTTCAAAAATTTGTTAAAAATAGTCCAATTTATATGCTAATTAAAAATCTAAAAATCCTGCTTTGAGATGCATTCGGACCCCCTTCCATCAACCTATGTTAAAATTTTCAGATCTCTGCGTGCCGTAGCTTTGACTGGGCATCGCACACAAACACACACTCAGTCAAACACTTCCGTTTATTATTATAGGGTCATTCCATATCAAATCACCCAGGAAAAAAATATTTCGTTGCATGACCAATTTTTATTAAAAAAAAATTGACCACACGATCCTACATGTTCCAGTAGATAAGAAACATTTTTATTTTAAATTTACTCCTACCAGTTTTTCCAGTATGGCCAACTTTCCAACATGGCCGACGCTAAATTTGATATAGTTTGATGTTTACAAAATCTAAGATATCTTGGTAGCTAAACGATCTAGAAACTTGGAACAGGAACCATTCTTCTGCTCTTAAAGTGGGCTACATTTCATGTCATTGTAAGTTTTGTCTAAATATAACCTAATTGGCTGAAATTCAGCATAAATTTTGTTTAAAAACGCAGTGTTTAAGTCTTTTAAAGGGCAAGAAGGGGATGAATCTAGATCTTAAAAATTTCACCATTTTTCAACTACTCTCAATGTCTTATTCTGTGAAGTTTCAAGACTTAGAAATCTCTCCCTCTTATTTTATTAAGTCCTAAACATGGCTGCGCACTCAAATTTTCAAATAGTTAGGCCTCAATATCACAGTTGGGGGAATAGAAAAAAAAATCTGAAACTTGGGGGTGGGGGATAACGTATTGTATGATAGCTACTTGTGCTAAGAATTTGGAGTTTTAGACTTGTCAGGTTTTATTTGTGCCGTAATTAACAAGACCCAAAATTCATAAATGTAAATTGTGGCCCACCCTTGACATCCTTTATTGAGAGTAGGCATTGTAAATCTGTGATATTTCATTGAAAGCTTATCAGTAATCTTGTGACTCCTTTCTGTAGGTGTGGTAGGATTCTTACCCGCCTCGGTGGCGTGGTTAGCTAATGCACTATCACAGAGTTAGCAGAATGTGGTAGTGGACTAGATCAAGAAATAAACAAAATCGGGAAAATTTTAGGGACACGTTGGGTAGCGAGTTCATTTAGAGTCGTGTCAGCTACTTGGTACGGATACGGTGCCTTAAATAGACACTTTGACTCGGTCAAGGTTGATGAGCAGAAATTTGACAGAGCTTGTCATGTACTGTGGAATAGCAAAACTTTGTTCATCCCTTCAGTTTTTGCTGGATTTGCTATACTATCTGATATCTTAGCTGAGTTGTTGATGGTGTCAGAATCCTTGCAAATCAAGAAACTACAGTAATCTATTATGACAACCTGATAAGGAGAAGTATCCGGTTTTTCGAGGCTATGAAGGAAAAGCCCGGTACCAAAACTTTGGAAGCGAAAATTGCTATCAAAGAAGGAACATTTAGCGGCGTTCCACTCATAGAAAATAATAAAATTCCAACCATCAATCATGAGCATTTAATGACAAGTGTCATCAATATCTTAAAAAGAAAAATGTTTACCACCATTTCTAGCCATGGACCCTGTGGGTCAAGTGCGCCATTACATCAAGAAGCTTACGAATCACTTTTAGATGAACTAAAAGTGCTGGAACCTGATCAGTGGCCTATTGACAAAACTACAGGCTTTGGCGAAAAGAAGATTGAGAAGTTGTGCAGAAGGTTTAAATTATGTATACTTAAAATCAGAAACAGCTACAGGTATTTAGTCAAAAATCATACAAGGATAAAAAAAATGTAACACCTTTGTTTAACTTCATGAAATTGATCCCCTGCAGTTCAGCCGATCGTGAAAGAGGATTCAGTCTAATGAACCTAATTATTACACCCACCTCTTACGAGACCTGAAATTTCCACATTTGTCAAGTTTGATGTTTGTTATACTGCATGGCCTAAACTTGAGAGACTGGGACTCAGAGCCAAATGTAAAAACATTGCTCCGAAAACACCGGATTGCAGACGATACCCGAACGAAACGAGCAAAACCAACCACTTTGGAGAATACCAACCCATTTGCTAAGTTTTTGTAACTTTATGGACATGTGGGTTTATCAAAATCTGACTATTTCAATGAATCAAACATTTTGTACTTTGATGTTTAAACTATAAAATGTTAAGTTGTTCAAATTTTCAAGAATTAAATATTTTTGTGGATATTAAAATTGTTTGGTGTGATTCCTAACCCTCACTTCACTTTTATTGATATGTTATCGACAAATTATGAGCCGTTAAATAATATAACCTAAATTATAAAAATCAGACCGCACGAAAATGGTGCTTTTGGATATCCGTAGGCAAACGGCGGCAAAATAATATGCTAAAAATTTAATTCACGAAAAAAAAAGTTTAACATTTGACAACATAAAGATAAATTTTGCTTCTTATCAAATCAATATAATCATCGAAATAAATGTGCATTTTTCATAACATTGTCATGTAACCAGCCAGCCGCCTGTGGCTGTGTGGACTGCGGTCTGTTATAATACAAAATCAAACGTTCCGGTACTAGAAAATTTACAAGTGCACCCCTGCCTACAGCCCAATTTTCATAGGAAGGTCTTTACTTGACAACTTTAAAAGTTGTTCGACCCACTTTAACGTATTCAATTTAGAGATGGGTCGAATCCACTATTTCTCGAATCCGAATCTGCATTTTATTCTCGAATCCGAATCTGCATTTTATTCTCGAATCCAAATCCTAGCAAATCGTTATAAGTTTTAATGATTTACAAATAGACCTACATTACACAATATAGGCCTAAACTGTAAATTAAGATTTATTTTAATCATGCTTTCAATTTCAATCAACCCCAACCACCCCTCGCAAAATAAAGGTTAAAATCCAGCCAAATTAAACAATCTAGACTCATATTAGTGTTTAAAAATCAAATCAATCAAAATTTGAGTGTCTTTTAGTTATTTTTAAAAGTGTTGTTAGAATAAGTCAAGTTTATAAAAAACGTGAAATAAACAGATTAGGCCTAGTTATCCTTTGATCAACTTTAATAATCCCTAAAAGATATTTTATTGTATTAAGATAGCAAAAATAAAAATACAAACGGATATTTTTAATAAAGACTAAAACAACATGCTTAACAATTAAATATGCTTTCAATTTCAATCAACCCCAACCACCCCTCGCAAAATAAAGGTTAAAATCCAGCCAAATTAAACAATCTAGACTCATATTAGTGTTTAAAAATCAAATCAATCAAAATTTGAGTGTCTTTTAGTTATTTTTAAAAGTGTTGTTAGAATAAGTCAAGTTTATAAAAAACGTGAAATAAACAGATTAGGCCTAGTTATCCTTTGATCAACTTTAATAATCCCTAAAAGATATTTTATTGTATTAAGATAGCAAAAATAAAAATACAAACGGATATTTTTAATAAAGACTAAAACAACATGCTTAACAATTAAACATACATTGGAAATTGTTAACTCAATCATGTTTTATTATTATTTTCTTTTATATCCATTATCTATTTTCGCGTAGAAAACAAATATGTTCGATACTTGCGATATATCGATTTCTGAGAATACATTCTATTTAAAAAACGAACATATTTTCGACTAAAATATGTTCATTCCCATTTTATAAGGTAGGACTACGTTTGAATATTTCTACAACTACTTCAATAACATATTTAAAAATTAATAAACTCTAAGTTAAAATCAATTTTAAAACAAATAATGAATTACCGAGTCGTTATTTGATTCTTAAAACTCGAGATCGCTTACTAAGTGACCAGATTACCTGAATCGATTCTAAACAAACAATCGATACACGATGCATAGGCAGGTAGAGATAAACAATTTTATCGCTGTCTGACTGTTGACAGTATTTATTTTTCATGAAACCCAACAAAATGTTCAACTTAAGGATCGTATGAAATAAATTGGGGTTCTTTGCATAGGTGTAGATAACTGAAACCAGTTGGATAGTAAAAATTAATAGTATTTTTTATTTTAATCATCACTCGGGCGAGTAAACATAATATATGCCATGGCGGTTGACTTTGTATCATGCGTAATGTGTTCTTATTTCTGTTAAAATTAAAGCCGTAGTTTGTTTTATTTCAAGTTTATTTGTAGTTCTAATTTTAATTTTCAGTTTTTGAAGAGTTTTAATGTGATCATTAAAATGTTTACAATATTGTTTGTGAGGTGAAAGTTTTAGAAGTGAGCATGCGCTGAAATGGTCGAGTCCAAGTTTCCCATACGGTTGGGAGGATAGGGTACTTGGCACGTAAGACTTTCCACTCCTAACGATTATTTTTCTTTTTAAAAAAATATTTTATTCATGTTTATCTCTTTTCTCCGACAGTATAAATATTACGGATTAAGTTGTGCTTTTAAAGTGGGCCCAACTAAGTAATTCTTTAATTCAAAACATTATGCTTTGTTTTTGAGGCGAAAGATTCGATCATCGAATCCTCGAATCTCGAAAACTTGTCAGGGTTCGGTGGATTCGAGGATTCGAAGATTCGAGTGGCCCATCTCTAGTATTAATACGTCAAATAATATGATCTGCAACTATCATTGTTCTCACACAAAATGTTTAAAAATGAGGTGGCCCAATGGCTAAATTATAATAAAGGAAATTGATTAAACTAAAGAAAAATTAAAAACTACTGAGGGGAAATTTGATTTTAAAAAATTCTGTTTTATAATTAATTATAATTTTCCCGTCCTGTTTCGGTAAAGGTCAAAGAAAAATATGTAACTTGTTTTTTTAACATCTTACATTCTCACAAGACTCTTTACATTATGTAATCAGTTTGCTACACCTCCAGCTCGTAACTGAAGCTAACCTCTCAGTTTTTCTCTCTCTACTCGACTACCAATCAAATTAATTAGATACTCAAAATCCTAGCTTGTCCATCCGAACAAAGTTCCTAAAACTGCCATCAGCTATGAGCTCCTCAGTCAACAGATCATAGTCATCAGGTTGAAGATCAGTCAAAAGGTCACTCACACAGTATTTAGCTCATAGGAGTAGAGATGGTTGGACCCAAAACAGTCATTTTGACTTTTTTTGCGCACAAAACTACACAATGACCGAAAAGAGAACATCCTACTCAGATACCATGATGCAAACTAGATAAAAGATGCAATACTCGTATTAATTTGTTAAACACTTTTGAGTAGTTTTAGTCACTGTTTGATACCAAATGTTATACAACATTCAAATGTACAAAGCTATAAAATAACAGTTTTACAACTTTTTTGGTGTAAACGGACCTTGAATTTAAAGTGTTTCTAGAAAGAGGGTATGTTTTCATTCTTTTAATATTTTAAGTCACTAAATTATTATTATTATTATTATTAGCACCGCGTCTTACTACCCGTTCGGGTTATACGCACTTACGCTAATGTGTAATGGTAGTGATAAATCTTTGCCGGGACCGAGGATTGAACCCCGGCCGCCAGCATAGAAGTCTGACACCTTACCCCTGGACCACCAGGTCACCCTTTAAGTCACTAAACACGACCTAATTATTTTTCACCTTCCTGGTGCTGAGGAAGATTTTCTACTATTTGTATACAAGTTCATCCTGCTATTCAATTAGTAGAAAGTCTTTTTTTTTAATATAGGAAGGGCCTTTTAGAACGTACGAATATTTTTTTGCCAAAATTGATAGCATTTGAATATTTGATTAGTGTTATCTTATATATTTTGATAATATCTACAAAACGTGACAGCTGCAAATCACATGATTTGATGTACGAATACAAAAATGTAGATCTAGTTATTTTTATAACTGTCACTTAAATAACTGTTTTCTTATGAAAATTTAGCTGTAAATACCAGCACTATACAAACTGTCAGACAGATCAACTGATCGACAACCTAACCCAGTGGTCTCCAACGCTGTGCCCGCAGGCGTCTTGGCGCCCGCCGAGCCTTTTGCGTCTGCCCGCCACATTTTGACCACCGCTGAAAATTTATTGACTAATAATTTTAATCTGTCACTTTTCCAACAAAAATCAAGTTTGTCCTTATCTCTAGGTATGCTGTTCTCAAGAAGTGGTGATTGAAAGCCCCCCCTTTTCCGATCCTTCTCTCTCATTTTTCTTTCTTTGCCGGCTCATTTTAAAAGTGTTTTTTAATACTTGGAACTATCATTATACTCACTAATACAAGTAACCCCATGGCTTCTTTGGTGCTGACTGACAGCTCACAGCTGACCTCTAACACTCAACATTTAGGTATAATACCTAAATTTTGACCGTCAGAAGTGACAGCTGCTAAACACATGTTTTTGCAGATTATATGGTTCGGCGTAGGGATACATAATTTGGTCTGGTAACTTTTCAAAGCTTTTAGCTGTCAACTGTGAGCTGTCAGTCAACACCAAAGAAGCCATAGGGCTACTTGTATCATGGTAATACTGCTATTTCATTTGTAAATATCTTGGCATGGGTCTACCAGCTTTGTCGCCTGAATAAACACAGAATAGACATATATTTTAAAAATGTAACTAAGTACCAAAATAGTGGTGAGGAGTTAAGTATTTCCTTGTGTATTTATTTTGGTCTTGTTAAAATCGTAAATAAAGCAGTATTGTTTTGTTTATTAACATTGACTTTTGTTTTGGTGAACAAAACTGATTTTGGACTAACTTTGCGTGTGTACCATTTGCGTTATTTTATATGCGAATTTAAAAACTTTTTTTTAAAATTTAAACTATTTTTTTAAAATGATATGTATTCTTTTGTGTGTGTGCTATTTGCATTATGAATTATGTTCGGCTATAAATTTAGTTGAAAAAGTGATTGGTGCCCGCCGCACTACCGTTAGTTTTGAATGTGCTCGAGGTACAAAAATGGTTGGGGACCTCTGACCTAGCCTATAGGAAGACTAAGTGATGGGCAGATGTATGGCCGACACGAGAGAACAAACTGTCAGCCAGACCAACTGATCGACAACCTAACCTATAGGAAGCCAAAGTGATGTACAGCCGTGTGGCCGGCACGAGAGAACAAACTGTCGGACAGACCAACTGATCGAGAACCTAACCTATAGGAAGACAAAGTGATGGACAGCCGTGTGGCCGGCACGAGAGAACAAACTGTCAGACAGACCAACTGATCGACAACCTAACCTATAGGAAGACAAAGTGATGGACAGCCGTGTGGCCGGCACGAGAGAACAAACTGCCGGACAGACCAACTGGTAAAGACACTCAGAAAAGACGTGGACCAAGTGACCGTCACAAGCAGAACCATGTGATAGACCATGAAGAGACAGCCTAGTGGTAGACAAAATCAAAATATTTATTTGTAATTGGTCGACCAGTGCTCCTCCAATATTTTAGAATCGCACTCTAATTTTAGAACTACAAACTTTCGTGACCCACCTAACTTTATTGGATATAAGGAAGAGAATTGTAATTTTTTTACCATGGTTTCTCATTTTTACATTTTTCATGAATTTCTATTTACAAATTTTCAAATTCCAAAAACATTTGGTGGGACACCAACAATGAGCTCATGACCCAAAGTTTGGGAACCACTCCCCTAGAATATGTGACCACCAATGCGAGCTTGTACTCAATTAAGTACGGAAACATCGTTTATAATATATATGGGCGATGTTTCCATACGGGTCACAACACGATTTAGTCACAAATGTAAAATAAACATTCCCGAGAACTAGAGAGAGAGAAGTATGAATTGTTTTTTAAGGGCGTATTTCTGTGTAAGGTACAAATGGTTTTTTTAAGGGCGTGTTCCAATTTCTATGTGTACTCAACTTGGTAAACTGTGTGTTTGTTGGGAGGGGAAAGCGGTTGGTGGCAGAATGGTGTGTGGGAAGGAGGGGGGGGGGTGACGCTAGCCGCATTATTACTTTTACCTGGAACACGTTCCACCTAGATCCCTTTGAGTTGGAAAAATGAGTTGCATTGTTTTCACAGTATCTCCATTTATTTAACTTTACTCCTCTCTCACCCAAGCAAACATAAGTTATTCTAAGAAGAGTGTACTTATACTTGACCGCATTACAGTTCAACCTTTTTTTTAGGTACACCAGTGTAGCCATCAATACACTACAATCCAATTACACAGGCTTGCTAAATGTGGGCTATTAAAAATTGTCTGCAATGTAAAGAGTGATTCTTATACTTTGTAGTGTGCCGATTTCAAATATAGCCTCACTTTTTCTCTACCCCGTAACGATTTTACACAAAGTGGATATGAAAATATGGGAAAAGCACTTATACGTTTACTGGTTAAAACTTATTTAGTTTTGAAAAATTAAATAATGGTTTTATTTAGAATTTTTTTTGATGGAAAACTATTCTCAACTCTTATTGGGATTTACAAGTCCTTACACTGCCCTTTTATTTTGCCCTCAAACTTCGAACACATTCTCTTGTATACAACTTTCGGCTCTTCTTTGTGCAGCATCCAACAGTAGTCTATCATCATGCTTATGTTCCATCTACCCTGGTATCTGCATTTCATCTTCTTGATGTCTTGACGGAAGCTTTCCCTCTGCTCTTCACTTATATTATCAAGATTTTTGGAAAAGTAGTCCAAATGGGAATTCAGGAAGTGCACTTTCAAGCTCATCGAACAACACACGTCTATGAATTTCATGAGCACAGTTTCCACACTACACTTGAAGTTGGGGTCCTTATTGTTTCCAAGAAATTTCGTTAAAACTTTTAAAGTCTTCCAAGCCTCTTTTTCCAAAATATCCATTTTTGATTCAAAGACTACGTCTTTCAGAAGTTTCCGAATATATGAACCGACAAAAACACTCTTTAGTTTTGCTTCCAACAGTCCCGAAAACTTCTCATTCAAATATTTAAGACCCTTTCCTTCTGTTGTATTTACAAATTGCTTCATCAAACCAAGCTTGATATGAAGTGAAGGAAGGAGGATTTTTCTTGGATAAACCAAAGACTTCCTTACTAAATTATTGCTTTCAGGTTCTAAAGCATCCCTAAGTGGCCACACCTAATCTGATCCAGCTCTCCCTCTTATTCCGGCTATCCCACACACACAAGAAACAAGGGTACGTAGTGTAAACTCCCCGCTGTCCAAAAAACATGGAAAGTACTTTTAAATCGCCGTATATTGTACATTCATGCATTATACTTGAATTTCACATTGGTGAGAAATTAGTGCTACTGTAACCACCTTTTTAGAGAAATGATAGTCGGGGAGTAATTGACTAGAGCATTCAAAATAGAAGATTTTAATATTAAACAAGAATATTTCATAAATATTGACCAGTGTGTCCAAAGTGGAAGACTCGAATATTAAACAAGCTTGCCTATTATGCCATCTCTATTTTGGAAATTACTATAATTAGAGATTCCAAGATTACTAAGCAAATTCATTATAAATTTCCCCGCCTCCTCTGCTAATAATCCGTACAATGACATAACAAAGACACGTAATATAAAGAAGGGCTCTTAGACGTTATCTTACAACATCAAATTTCGCGCGCACCTTAATATTAACTGTACAGCGTTAAATATAAGTGTCCTGCCGAACAATGAATCCCAAAGAGATAGTCATAAAGTATTATACAAATCAAGGGTGGTCAGTTTCCCCTTTAACCACTTAAGGCAGTCCAAGGGAATATGTTACAAGTATAGTGTAAACCACTAAGTTTAGTTTCCCACATACTAATAAAGGTTAATAGGTGATTAACCACGTTGATACCAAAAATCCACACCATAATTGAAAATTTAGATTTATAATACCCAATCAATATTTTTGAAAATATTCCCACACATTTAGCCGAAAGAGAATTTTGAAGAATTGAATTAAGTCTTAACCTAATCTGCCGCTCTCATCTTTAGTAAGCCTATGATACAATGAGTGACGATGTCTACAAAACACCGCCATATATATAGCAAGCTCACCAGACCACATGTTCTCAAAGAGTAGGGGAGTGGAAGGGACGAGACCTCGAAGCCTGTGGAAGCTCACCGAAGAATTGTTGGCATGACGGCAACAGAACATGCGCTCGGACAAGTCAGGTGGAGGAAGTAACAACCAGGCGCGCAACGCAGCCTTCATTCGTTTGCAGTGGGTGTGGCTTTTTTTCTTGGACCGTGCCGAGCCTCGCCTCCCATCAGTTATCCAGAGAATGTGTTAGAGGTAGGAGGTGCGGCCACGCTCGTGTTGGTAGTTCAACGCGTCGTAGGGTGAGTGTTGTGCCATTTGATTGAACTTTTACAATACATTCTCGTAGAATTCTTTCAGGTGCACTGAAAGTCCTACTGGCACTGAAACATATTTACTACCATTATGGAGAAGTATTGCTTTGATGCTGCTTTTTGACGAGTGAATTCACAACATACTTTTTGTCGAACCTCACCATCAGTCCAGGAACATTGCTACAGTAAACCAGCAGGGCTATTGAGAGCGAACGTCGGTAAAACTGTTAGTATCTACCCTTTCCGAAAAATTATCGGTAGATATACCAAATGAGCAATTGTGTCAGTACCACGGTAGTATCGCGGTATTGTTTTCAATGTTTTTTCAACGGTATCTCGTTAATTTCATAGTAATTACACTAATGACAAAGTTGGCAACATATATTACCCATAGTTCATAGCGCCTTGTCTATTTTGCTGCCAGTTTTGTTATTTTAAAGAAAGCGTAGAGTTCTCAAGGCATTTATTATTATCTTTAGAAATTTAAACTCTGTTATTAGTTAGTCTTAGAGAAATTAATTCATTTTTTTGTTTATTCAATTTATTAGTTTATTTAAAAGTGGTTACCGTATTTATTTATAGAGTAGATTTTTTGTTTTGTAATCTTGGGATAGTTTTATTTAAGTGTAGGTTAGGTTTAGTTCCTTTGTTAAGAAAGGGTTTTATTAAATATCAGATCATTATAATTAGTTGGTATTAGAAAGGGCATATTACGGTTTATTTAAAGTATCTTTTTCTTTTATTAAATTTTATTTGCTTTGATGTCTTCAAGTAATGAAGACAGCTAAGTAAACATTTTTTAAATAATTTTAAATTAAAGGTTTATATCATAATAATCATTATTAAATTGTCATGGTGACAAAGTATGACCATTAGTTTAGAAGTTGTCTTTCTTGAAGGCTGCTTACAAAAACACATGATGGTAGGCCTACACACATTAAATTGCTAGGCTCTATTTGGCCTAGGTGTAAACGTGCTAATTGTTGAGTCTAGATCACAATTAACTTAATTTAGAAACATTCAAGAAAACAGAAAAAAACAACCAAACAACAAAATACTCGACATCTCAATATTAAAACCATTCGGGTCCTGATTTATAAAATAATAGCTTCATTCATTTACTTCGCCGCAAATAGGTTGGTTATCTTTCTCAACATTTCCTGACATATTTTACTGTAATGTTATTATTCGCGGACAATGAATATATATATAAAGCACATTGGTAATTATTTTTTATATAAATGTGTTGTTCATTTGGCCTATATATTACTGTGATATAGACCCACTTTTGGAAATATATCTTCTTTCACATCAAATTAAGCAATTACATTATAATACATAATAAAAATGGCCTCTTCATGTTACTTTAACAATAAACTAATCAGTCTGGGTGGCCACACGGATTAACCCGCTGTCTCGTGTTAGACTAGACTGCCGAGGACTGGGAGATCGGGGTTCATTTACGGTCTGATGTACTGAGGGTGGTTTTTACTAAATTGTTTCCCACTCTACGCAAGTGTGGGTGCATTTCCTATACATTACACCTACCTCATCCCTAGCCAATTGGCGTAATTAGTACATAGGCGTATAAGCCGAGAGGGTAATAGGGCGCACTACTAAAAAAAGTTTTACAATATAAAATAATAAAATTAATACAAATTAACGTGAAATATAAATTATCAAACTAGTGAAAAAATAATCTAGCCTTAAAAAGTTTCATAATACACACTCTTCAACTAATTGTCCAACCCTAGCCTAACACAATTATAAATATGACTGAAACAAAGCGTTTTACTAGCATCTATATCAAACTAACGTAAAAAATAATCTAAGCTAATAAATTTTATTATAATGCACACAGTTCAACTAAAAAACTTATAAAGTATAAATAAAACAGACACAAGGCGTTTAATGAACAACTGTATAGCCTATTATAAACACTAGTAAATACATCACTGAAAGGAAATTAAAAATCTAATAACGTATCGGTAGGGTAACAGGGGGTTGAGAGGTCCTTTAACTTAACGACAAAACTCGGTGTCGTACCGTGGTTTATCTTCCAAAGAGCGCTCACAATCGCTGTTGTTGGTAATTTCACGGTGTCGTTCCAACCGTTTATTGGTCTGTTACCGTGGCTATCCAATAGTCCCGCAAAGGATGTCGTCTTACCATGTACACTCGCCTCTAATGAAATGTAGTACCTCTGAAGTTTTAAAAACTCTATTAAAGTATCTCGTCGCCACAATAGCACTAACAGCTGTAAAGCTGTAATCAAATCACCATTATAAAAGACTTATTAATTGACAGTTCATTGAACTGATATCTCTTACTCTCGTGTGTTCATACACAAATCCTTATGTTTTGTAGCTCCCGCTTTTGACAAATTGGCTCAACTTTTTATAGCTGTGAAATAGATAAACAAGTAAACTTTTTAACAATGTTAGACCCACTTCGGTGTTTGGATGATCTAAAGGCGTCACTCTCGCAATAAACTGAACTAACGGTAAGATGTGGGCTTGAATCCCGGTCGGGTGTACTGAGGGTGTTTTTTCCCAGAGTTTTTTCCACTCTTCTTCCACGAAAATGTGGGTACATGGACTCTAAATTCAACCTTCCTCATCCCTAACACATTAGCAATAGTAACTTACATATGCGTGCAGTCCAAACGGATAGTTAGACATGGTGCTAGCAAAAAAATTGTTAGCGGTTCTGTAACCCGCTTTAGTGAGCATGCGGACTAAACGTCAAGATCGTCTATAGGCCGTTCCACTCTCAAATTGCAGTACAGGCTCTTATGGACTATTACCATCTCTTTCCAACCCATTGGTTTCTCCGTTAGCGCTGTCCTTTTTCTAACAAGCGGAGTTGCCATTTTGTATCTTAAATTTGAACGTCGTTATTTCTATAAAATACGCCTGGAATATTAATGAAGATACATTTATGCATCTTGTGAAATCAATTTAAACCACCTTATATGTTTTTAAATAGCGTTTTTTTCTTTCAAAATATTAAAATATGTATTGTGTCAAAGTTTCATGAGGTTTTTAATGTATCACGTCATAAGTCTAGTTAAAATTGTGTGGAAAAGCCAGTAATTTTATGGTGGCTGTTATAATAGTTATGAACCACGTCTGCAAAGTCTGAAAGGAATATCTTTTATACCATGCTAAAAAAAATTAAAACATATTATACCTCCTGAAATATTTAAAGTAAAACACGAAAAAGTTGTCTTGTTGGAAACTTTTTTCTTTTGATTTTTCTTAGGTACATTATGTTTAAGAAATTATATACTATGGGCCGATAGCACCCCAATTCATGTGTGGTAGCGTTTTGAAGTTGAAGAGGGTGTAGTTCACTTCAAGATCTGTCCGGTCTTGAAGAGCAGAGTAATGTTATACAGTTGTAGCGTGGAAAACTGAAGCGTTAGTTCATCCCATCCACATCATAGTTGATAATATTTGTTTCACAAAATACAAGGTCCAGCCACTTAAACATTCATTATACTCATCTTAGTTTGTAATTATATTTTAATAAACAAGGTTTTATTGTATTTGCCGAGACAATGTTAACAATTTGAGAATACATTTTATATGCAACTCCAAATTTTACTACACCATGCTTCTACCCACAGAGGTGGGTGGATGGGCAGTATAAGGTTTTACACTCGCATTCACACTTTGCCACCGTTTATAATCAGGCCCGGGTTCGAATCCTGGTCGAATTCACTGGCATTAATTAAACACTTTAGAACAGTCGGTAGAGCGTGAGCCAACTGAGATAAAGAAAGGTCTGATAGTGGGTTGGTCTGAGATTTATCTTTGGTAAATTGTCGGCTATGGGACTGGAGGTTGTGTTTTATTAGTATTAGGGTAGTTTGTAAGTCGTGTGTTGATATCTGAGGTTGATTTTAACAGGTTATTTTTCCATAGTTTCAGGAAAATACTGGTGAACATACTCTTAGCCACTTTACTCTGTTATATTATTGCTTTAAATCAGTGTAAGATGCTGAAGTCGAAACAGTCTTCAGGAGTAGCACTCCATGTAAACATAAATATAACCCTGCTGACTTCACACCAATGAATCCTTCTGATGACAGTCCTCTTGGAAAAGCAAAACACAGATGTTTGACATCCATCCAATAAACCTCTCTCTAGTTGTGATCCATTATTCTTGTGTTACGGATTACGGTCATTATTTTGGCGTGGGCCTACAGAGTGCTAAGAGTGTTTGGTGGCTAAATCGTAATTTGTATCAAAAGTTTGTTCATATTATATTTAATATTTTTTCCTTATATTTTTAGTTATAATATATTTTACTTTATATCGGATGATCATTTTATATATTATTTACTATTGATTCATAGTGGTTAGTGTTAATTTTTAAACTATTTATCACGGAAACGGTAACAAGAACATTGCAATTACTCCTTAATACACCTGAAGGAACTGTTATCGTAATCGATAATGCAGCCTATCACAGCAGAAGGTGTAAAGCGATCCCGACCACATCATGGCGTAAAGCTCAAATAGCTGAGTGGCTTATCCATAAGAACATTGGTGTTGATGACGAAATGTTGAAACGGGAAATGCTGTATTTGGTTTCGCAACACAAACACAAATTTGAAAAATACAAAATAGATGAGATGGCGAAGGCGGTGGATTGAAAAGTCATTCGTTTGCCTCTGTATCATTGTGAACTTAACCCCATAGAGATGGTGTGGGCTCAGGTAAAAACATTTATTAAAATTATCAATGCTAGTTTTAAGGTTAAAGATATTAAGTCCTTAATATCTGCCACGAATAAAAAGGTTTCCGTAGAAAACTGTTTCAATTATATAAATCACGTCAACAAAATTGAAAATGACATATGAGAAGCAGACGAGCTGCAAGATGACGAGGAGCAATTTTTAATAAGGCTAACTTCATCATCTTCATTGTCCCCTGTGTTCATCTCCTCCACCCATAAGTCCACCTACTCACTCTCAAAACTTTGAGCTACCTGGGCCATCCACTAAACACTACTTCACAATTGATAGTCACGCCCTTGTGTGGGGACAACAATGAAGCATAAATGTATTTTTTAGGTTTCAACTAATATGGTATTTACTATACATGGAAAACTTAAATGTACCTTGAATATATTTTAGAATCCTCCCTCCTTTATAATTATCAGTATTTTAATTTATAAAACTATTGTATATTAATTTTTTATTATTATGATTATTGAGTTTTAGCTTTTACTATAGTAAAGATGGTTTAGGTAGGCCTAATTTTTTTTTATAAAAGTTCACACACATTCACATGCAAACAGGGAATATTTTTTTTATAAACCTATTTACTTGTGAAGATCATGTTTGAAAGGATTAGATTTCCAACCTATTCATTGTAGGTGACACTGTACAGTGTATAATAAAAGTGGCATTAATATGTTAATAGGTGACCTGGTGGTCTAGGGGTAAGGTGTCAGACTTCTGTGCTGGCGGCCGGGGTTCAATCCTCGGTCCCGGCATTGATTTATCTGATTGCCAAACCCTTCCTTCACCTCTGACAAGACATCTTGTGAATGTGGGGAATGCCAGGCCTCCACCGTGGTTTGGATTCCACGTAAAACAGTAGGTCTTCCATTTCATCTCACAATCACCCTACCATTACACATTAGCGTAAGTGCGTATAACCCGAACGGGTAGTAAGACGAGGTGCTAATAATAATAATAATAATATGTTAATAAACAGAATAATACACAATTCTTGACAGCCCAAACTTCAAATTGATTGCCATAGTTTGTATAGAGTTTGTATAATTTGCTAAGTTTGAATGTTTGAGTGGGTGAGATCTGGCAACTGCGCGCTCCATAAGACCTGTACTGCAGAGTAAGAGTGGAACGGACTATTTATAGTGGTTAATTGCTTTGTTATTACAACTTTTTTTTGTCTTGCTATCTTCGACTATCTAATGGAAGCAATCATCAATGCCAGGGCGATGGGGGGAAAACTAACAGGACATACGCAGCAACGTCACACAAGGATGTTTACAAGCATATTCAAGGTCATATTGTGCTAAGGCCCCATGGTGGCTACTATACTATTCTTATGGTAGAAAGTGATCCACATCATTCAAGAATGTGGATCAATGTTAACCTTATGGGAGAAAGTGATGCCGTACTGTCAATTCAACCACTACTGTCAGTGTGGGTTGAACCAACGTTTTTCACTTTGTTCCGCTATAGTTATGGGGTCATCCATAAACTACGTAACGCTTTTTTCTTACCTTTCTAGCCCGCCCACTTCCTCCATGTAACACCATGTAGACATTTAGCCTACCCCCCTCCCCCAACCTGTGTTACATAACTTTTATCGCCAAGAATGAATGTCATTTTCTCATGGGGGAGTTTAGTGATACTAAAGGAGGGATTCAGATTTTATAAATCTTAAAATCCATTTTAAATCCTGACTATAAATTATTTCGGATATTATTATTATTTATAGACATTAAGACGTCGAGCTCTAATTCCTCAGGTTCATGAGGAAAACCCTCTGCTATATTTATTTTATGGATATCAGGTTTGCGATCTGAGTAAGAGCCGGACGGCACTATTATGTGCTGAGTAGGATGGCCCTTAGTAGTGGCCTATAGTTGCGCTACATGAAGAAAAGTGCCCACATTCGATGCTTGTCGCAGAGGGAAGACATCTTTCTTAATATTGTGCACTTTTTATTATAATCATAGTATCATCATGTTGAGAGCTATTTAAACAATTATAGGCATACAACTTTTCTAAATTATATTTTGGATTGATCTAAAACTTTACTTTAGTTTATTATCAATACCTAGCCTCATGTTTCGTTCCAACATTGATCCTGGATCCTGGCTTCACTCTCTAAAAAGACTGGTTGACCAATGAAGGGTAGGTCGGGGTTCGAACACCTGTCTGGTGTACTCAAAGTTGCTTTTCCTGAATGGTTTTATACTCTTTCTCGGCGTTAATGTGGGTAGATTACCTCTAAAATTTTACCTTCCTCATGTCTACTACATTAGATAAATATAATAAAAATAATTAGAATAACTACAATTTGACTATACCATCATACAAAATGTATACTCAAAAGATAGAATTTTAATGAAAATCTACCAGCATTTGCCTGGAAGGAGAGTGGGGAAGCATTTAGGAAAAGCAACTCTCAGTAGATTTGACTGCTAATCGAATCCCATCTCCCCAATATCGGCCGTCTAGTCTACTAATATAATGACAATGTAGACAATGCGGCCACCGTAGTGGGTGATTAGTATTTGCATTTATATACATATACACTAATTTATCAGAAGGGAAAAGGTGTAAGCTTTAATTCACCTACCTTTTGAAAATAATTAATGGTATTTGAAGCTTTACTTTTCATAACATACTTCTGGTTTGTAGAAATAACACTATTGATGGACTCCTCAAACTTGCCTTGACATAAATTCTGTACTTTTGCTTCTTTCCATTTCACTACATCTTTTTGAGACTCTAGCACTGTTTTTATTTGTCTGGATATCGCTTTCTATACGCAAGCAATGCACACGTCTTCTCTTTTTGAAGACATTAATTTTGTTTTTGTACAAACACAAGCGATTATTCACGGCCTATGTAAAAGAATGTGCAGTAGGAATCTAAATTATACTCAAACTGAACCATTCTTATACCGCTTCCACTGATAGCTTTTATCCAACTAAAAGAACGTGAGGGGGTCAGTAGATTGGACACATCTAAACAAGTGCCGTGATTATAAACATGTCACTGTCATGCGCATGAAAATATGTGTTCGAATGTTCGGAAGTTATCCGTAAGTATGTTTATCAAAGGTGAACACATGAACAATAATATTATTTTTTAACCTTAGAGTTTGAGTATAAGATCTGTGTTACGTAACACGTTGATGTACCCCTTCCTCCCCTCATGTAACAGCATGTAGACATTAGAGCTCCCCGCCACCCCTCTAATTGTTACGCGATTTATGGACGACCCCTATCTCAGAGCTTCATGGGAAAATTTTTATGATATTCTTTATTTGTTTTTCACGATATAAAATAGCATATTTAGTAATAAGGATGAACATTTTTTCAAATCTGAATAAAGGACAGTAGTGGCCCCGGTCGCTCGAACCAACTTGACCCCATTTTGACGGTCTATATATGTGAGGTGAGAAATTTGTAAACAAGCTTG
>CABFVX010002317.1:81299-119268 GCA_902151425.1 Timema shepardi | reverse complement strand
TTAGAAACTCACTGTAAAACATTGTGTATTTTCTTTTATTATATTATTATGCCCGTGCGAAGCCGGGTTGGGCTGCTAGTTATTAATATAGTAAAGTTTCAAAATTTTAATTATTTAATCTGTTTGTTTAGTCTGAAGTCACAAGAGTGATTCAGCCGCTTTATTAACCAATTAGAAGAGCCCATTAAGCTCTTTATTATTATACTATCGATTTTTGATTATTAATGGGTCCCTTCCAGACTAATTCATATACATAAATAATTAATCATATAACTCTTTTGTTTCAAATATAATCTTCTTCAAGGACTATTATTACTTTAAGATTGTGAACTATATCCTTGAATGCACTGCGAAAGCGCAGTCTCTGCCATGTTTATGTTTTTAAACACTTTCCAGTTTGCCATGTGAGGCCATGCATTTTTTATTTACCTCTGTTGTTTTACCTTGAATAAATAATTCAATTTTTTCTTAAACTTGCAAATTTTCCTATTTGTGCTAAATTAAATTCCTTATAGATTCCACCCATCCTCTTCCCAGCTATTTTGGCCTCTATAGGTTATAGATAAAGGTGGTTAATGGTACACTACACACACACACACACACACAAACACACACACACACATATATATATAAATAAATCTTAAACTGTAATACCCAATTGGCTGTTGAATAGAATAAATGTATTTAATGTATATGTAATTATCTTATAGGTGTCAATGTGACATACAATATTGACAGGAAATTATAAATATAAAGTTCATACGGCATGCATTCAGCGTTCTTACAGGAATCTCCCTTTCCCAAGACCTCTGGCCTTGACTTTCAATTCCCAATGAATACTTATATCAAACACTTAATACACCAAGGACTCTCGCAGCTACCTCTTGGAGTGAGAATCAATGTACCTACTTCAATGATACACCAGTAACTAGTATAAACCACACAAATGACATGGGCACTAAAGTACCACTCACAAAGAATAATGGTACAAATAAATTTTAAAATGGTTTAGCATTACTTTAGTATCATAAAAACTTTAATCACAAACTACCCATAGTATTCCTTCCTATTATATAATTTAAACTTGCATTTGAACAATAAAAAATAGAACAAATAATAGTTAAATAAAATTATATATTAAAGTTTACCAATTTAAATTTAATACAACCGAATTAAAATGTTTAAATTAATTTAAAAAAAGTGTAATCCGAAGTCTCCAAGTAATAAAAGGAATTCGAACAAAAAAGATCTTTCTCTTAAGATGTATTCACTGCAATCTGTTTTTACTGTTGACAGATTTATGTATTTTATAGTAATACGATTTATATATTTTGTTAAAAAAAATCTTCTGGTAATGTCCTAGTATTTTTCTCCTTTAACGGTATGGGCTGCCTTCAAATGGCAATTTTTTTTATTGCATGAATAATTGTTTGGATGAATCAATGTTTACATCTCATCAATTCTTGAAAAATCCTCCATCTCATAAAAAAATATATGGCTCAGATAACATGTAAGTTCTGGCCTTGCTTGATGATAATTTTTCACAAATTATATCTTCAAATGGAACATGCCTATTTTCAATAGCATTGGACACAATCCACACTAAAAATTACCATGTATTTCAGGGTTTTAAAATACTTGGCATAGGATTACTTCCTAACTATTTAACAAAAAAAATTATTCAAATATTAAAACCTAAATTTATTTTTAGAATATTATAAATTAACATTTTGAAGGTTTCTATTAAAGTATATATATATATATAATAAAATCTTAAGAAACTAGCGATGTATAACAATGCAATTTATCGTAAGTAGAAACTCTGAAATAACCACAAACTAAAAAATAGAATATAAAATATATTCCAAGAAACATCACAATATTTACAGGTAACATATATTAAGATTGAAAATTAAATAAGTGCCATTCAAAAGCGCCACGCGAGATGCTAGCTTATCTATCAATCTTGCATAGACTAGATAGCGTTGCAAGGCTAACATAGAAAATAATCTATTTCTACCGACAAAACAGTTTCGAGAATCAGCAATCGCAACTGAGAAGCGCCACCAAACGGGATTGGAAACCAAAATCGACCAACTTCTAAAATATTCAATTTACCACAACATTCAAATACATCTTTCGACAGATTATTGCTCTCAAAACAGGTAGATAATTAAAATATGTGTCCTTATAAAACCTCCTCATTCATAATTAAAAACACTGTTAGCTACTACAGAAATAAACATGTATATCTGTAACACTTTTAAAATTCACCAAAATAATAGCGGCCATCTGCTAAGAGTTTATTGAAAAACATCTGCTATATTTGAATGATTAGTAAATTAAAATAAAATATCACAATAGTTGGATCTACTTTATATATATTTCAAGTTTAATATCTAAAATAATTTCTGTCCAATGTCTGTGCGGGATTAATATAGGTTTATACACATAAGCATTGAGGGTACCTGAACAATAAACACAAAAAGCTATTTTCAAGAAAGCGACTATGAAAATTAAATTTAACTTTTATATAGACATTATGGCACATTTAAATATTATATCATGACCTGGTGGTCTAGGGGTTAGGTGTCAGACTTCTGTGCTGGCGGTCGGGGTTCAATCCTCGGTCCCGGCATAGATTTAACTGATTACCAAACCCTTTCCTTCACCTCTGACAAGACATCTTGTGAATGTGGGGAATGCCAGGCCACCACCGTGGTTCGGATTCCACGTTAAACTGTAGGTCATACACTTCATCTCACAATCACCCTACCATTACACATTAGCGTAAGTGCTTATAACCAGGACGGGTAGTAAGACGCGGTGCTAATAATAAATATTATATCTATATAAGTATAAAAGTTCCCTGAATATTAAAATAAAGCTTACAAATTGTTTTTATTTGAAAAAAGTTGTAATACCTAATTGATAAATTGTTTTGTAATAGTTAATTTTCTTCAAATTTAAAATTTATGAAATATGCATTTTTCACAAAAATATAAACTTAACATTATTATCTTAAAGCAACAAAAACAAAAAAAACCTTATCAGGGGGCTCACAGACTAAATGTCAAACTCATTTAGTTTGTGTTGCCAGAGATAAGGTCAGAGTTTAAATACCGGAATGTTGTACAGTAAATGTATTTTTTAATAGTTTCCCCAAGATTTCGAGTTCTTACAAGAAACTGTGGGTACATTTTCACTTTATTACACACACAGACACACACAAACACACATACACACACAAACACACACACATATATTAATATATAAATTTTAGTCAGACCAACGCTAGTTACTACAAACTACACACTCATANGAAATTTTTCAAGAATTATTGCTGCTTGAAAACCATAAACGTATGTGTATTTCACTTATCTAGTTTTTCTTCTGTACCAAAGTGGCTGTGCTTCCCCAACTCTATAAAAAAAAGCGCTAAGTACTAAAGCAAGCAGCTTTGTCCTCCTCCTGAAAGACCTCGACAGTAATTAGGAAAAGGGAATATGGTAAAAAAAAAACCTTATACAGGATGTTTTGGTGAAAGCGTGAAAAAATTAAATATGACATAAAGGGATGCTCTACCGAACAACCCGCCTCGGTGGCGTAGTTGGCTAACGCGCGTGTCGTGTTGAGCTTGACTGCTGAGGACGGGGAGATCGAGGTTCGAATCTCGGTTGGGTGTACTGAAGGTGGTTTTTCCTAAATGGTTTTCCATTCTCCCTCCACGCAAAGGCGGGTTCACTTCCTCTAACTCAACCTTCCCAATTCCTAATCCATTAGAGTAATTAGTACTTAAAGCGTATAACCCGAAAGGGTAGTAAGACGTGGTGCTAAAATATTATTATTTTTCTACCAAACATTTAGAGTTAATAAACGTGTGGCCTGCGATGCAAGCTAGGGAGGGATATGGGCCTAAACATGTGAGGGAGAGCCTGAAGGCTATTTCGTTTGGGGATATATCTTAAATCACTTGTGTATGAGATCCCAGTGGACACAGACTTGGAATTGATTGCCAATATTGTCATTTCCAGTGATGTGATTTGCAAAACGCGTGGGATATCTGAACGGGTGCGGCAGAATCTCGTATATCGATGTCATACTTGTATTAGGGTTGGTGGCCGTCACTTTGAGAAACTGTTGTGAGGTACGAAATGGTTGGTTTCCTCCGTTTGGTCAATGATATGATACACTGTACAGTACTACCTGTACGTAATGTTACAACTAAATGTAAATGAATTACATGTAATGATTAGCTGTAAATAAACCGGACATCATTAACAGTGTTATTCATGTTTAGGCACATATCCCACTTAGCTGGATTCACAGACCCACGCGTTCCTTATCTCAAAATGTTCGGTAGAGCATCCCATATGTCCTGATTAGTTTTTGCACACTTTCACTGAAACATCCTGTGTATATCTGTGGTGTATATCAGTATTTGAAATGTGATTTTTCTTTTAAGTCATGTGAAGGCCTCATAGAAAACCATTATCAATAGGATTGTTAGTAAACTGTTTTTTCCACCGAATTTCAGTAACTGTTCGGATTATACGTAAGTATTAATTACAATGATGATATAGTGATAAGAGATTTAATTTAGAAGAAATGTACTCACATTTGCGGGGAGGGAAAGAGGAAACCCATTTAGGAATAAACCCCTCAATGTATCCGATTGTAATAGGAACCCGATATCCCCATAGCCATCAATCCAGTCCAACCCTAGAGTGACGCGTTATACCATACGACAACCGATGAGGGATTAAATAATAATCGTATTTAAACATATAGTCTATAAAAAAATAATTTGTAACAACTGTATTTCGGCTTCTAAAGTAGAGCTCATTTTCCAAATGCCTTTAAGTGTTTAAGAGTCCTGACTATATTTTTTTAGATCCAAGAAATGCTTAGGTAGATAACTAAAATATGACATTGTCAATTCTAAAAAAAAAAAGATTAAATTGAATATGTTAATCGTGCTCTAATTTGTGAAAGTTGATCTTTATATAAGTAAGCACATATTAAGTTATTAATTTCTAAATTTACCTTGGGAACAATTTTCCAGACAATTCTTGCAAACAAAAGTAATTTAAAAACTATATTTTTTTAATAATAATTATTTGTAAAAAGCATAATTTCAATATTTACTTTTCCTCATAAACTTTAAAAATAAAAATCTATTACTATTAAAATGAGCTTAAATAATAGATATTAATTTATTTCATATGTTCAATTTCCTACATATATGGTTCCAACATTCTTGAATAAAAACACTATGCATAGTTAATGAGTATTCATTTGAATTTACATAATATATACTGAACAAGAATCTACAATCTAAACTGTAACTTAAATATTTCCTGTACTAAGTGCTGACCTATCATGTGTCTAATTTACACATGACACACTTCTTAATTATCTCCGCAAGATTCTAATCACTTTAAAATGGTTGTGGTAGTGACTCAGAAGCTAACTGTTGGAATTTTGATTCATTTTCTAAATTAGAAATTTTATATGTAGCCTACAGGTTATTAAATACTCGTATGCATTAAGATCATCAAGAAACCATATAATCAAGAGTAAAAAGGCATTAGTATCACCTAAATTTAATTTTCTGATGATGGGAAAGTCAGTTTCAAACGCCGGTTGAGGGTATCAAGTTAGTATTTCCTACCCCTACATTCCTACCATCCATTACTTTTTCCAGCTTATGACTTGGGTCAGTTTTTTTATTTATTCACGTCATATATTTTCCACTACAAGCTGACCAGGCCTGTCATAGCTTAATATACCTTATAAACTATATTAAGATTAGGACATACACACCATCCAGTCCCTGGCCGTTAATTTATCAGTCTGAAAAAGTAAAGAGTATTTTCATCAATGATAAATTTTCGGTCATTCCGGAAATCAAACCAGATACCTTTATCTCAGTAGGCAGACACGCCACCAACTGAGCAAAAGTGTTGGATACATATTCCTACCAACTTAGTGTAAATATAAGGGTAGCCCGGACAGGAGTAGAACCGGCATACAATTAAAATAAATAATGTCAGTGGTTATCCAAAAATGATAAAATATAAATATGTGTATCATCTTAACATATTTTTAAATTACTGTTATGTTTAATCCAAAGTTATTAATGACTTAATTTAAAAATTAAGGATAAGGAAAATAATTTAGAGGAAATGCACCTGCATTAATCCCTAAGGAACAGTGATAGATAAATTTAATTTTCATCTTGCGAAGTTATGTTAGTTTGCTTATGGTGTTTCTTGATTGTATGAAAAATATTACTTATTTAGAACAAGTGAAAATATTTACAAAATAACTATAATTAGCACTAGAGAACAGATAATTTAGTAATTATATATAATCAGAAAATGTTTTAAAAGAAACTGTTCTAATATCATAATTATTAGCTTTATTATAAATTAAGAGATAAAATGACCCAGTCATTAGATCAAAAAATTTAAGCTTCTCTTTTAGTTATGTAATGAACCATATCAACACAATGGTTAATACCTTTTTTAAATAAGTCTTTCAATTATGACATAGTATACATTGTTACCAGTTTATTATTAGAGTTATTTGACATTCCCTTACTAAACAAAAAGTATTTTATAGTATCTAAGCCAAACTAACGGTGAAATAGTTCTGTGAAAGACTAGTTTTCTAGTAACATAGTAATTATCCTGAGATATTAAGATACAAACACAAATTTAAAATATAATATTTTAATTTAAGGGTACTAAATTTACATATTTTCATCGTCTGTCTGTTTATACGTTCGTGTTATACTGATATTAACAACACTAATTTTGATGGAAAGAGTTAGGTATAAATTTAGAGAAAATATACTCAAGTTTTCGTGGAAGGGAAGTGGAAACATATTTAGGAAAATACATCCTTAGTACAGTTGTCCAAGAATCGGTCACCAAAATCACCATCCTCAGAAGACCAAGCTAAATGAGCTTCCCATTTAAATCAAGTGCCCACCAGCGTGGGCTAAATTGACCCTAAATAAGTCAACACTGATGCTATATTTCACATTTGACAGCTGCAAAACATAGATATATAACCTGGATTTTGAGCACATGAAATTAGTATTTTAAACTGTCATATTAGTGTCAATAAATAGGGGGCCAAACATTGTATTGACGTAAATAATAAACATACAGGCTCACATTACACGACAGTATTAATATTAAAACACCGCCCTAAAAATATAACTACACAACATTTTACAAAAGTTAAAATATTACAAACACTATCTCAAATAACACATCAACCTAAACAAATATATATATATATATATATATAATTTGATGGAAATTATATATATAATATATATATTATATATATATATTATATAAATTTTATATTTTATATATTATATAAATATTTAAATTTGATGGAAATTATATATATAATTTGATGGATATATATAATATATATTATATATATAATATATCCATCAAATTATATATATATATATATATNATATATATATAATTTGATCGATATATATATTATATATATATAATATATCCATCAAATTATATATATATATATAATTTCCATCAAATTTAAATATTAATATAATTTAATACCATTCTAAATACATTCAATTTAATTACATACCACATTAAAATTAAATGGTAAGACACATTCATACAAACTTTCTCATATTGTGTATTATGGCCTTGAAGATGATTAAAAAAAATACGCTTGAGTAAACTACCCTTAAGTATGATTTTCTTATAAGAACAAATACACACGCTTGTTAATCAAAACAATCGCTCTTGATGTACCCATTTTAAACTAAATTGTTCAAATCTATTAATAAAAATCAAATTTTCTACAATAAAATATTTGTAAATTACCCTAAAATAATTTATTTGTAAAAATATATACGTATTTTTACTAATTGTATCATGAAATTTATTTCTAGATTCCTATTTTGGTTTCGATCTCTAAGGACAATTTAAACATTTTCCTTTTTATATAATTTGTCGATAGTAAACTATCCTTAAATTAATTCACTTTAGATAAATAAATATGTTTTATTATTGATATCGTAAGAGAGTAATTTTTTTATATATCATTTATTTCAGATGTTTAATGTTCAAGTTATGAGCCGACAGATGATATTATCACACAAATAATAGATTAATTAAATCTATATCAGACACAAAATTCGGTTCTGGCCGTCAATTAGGCATTGTGAAAGGCTAAGCCCACACTTTAACACTGATAAATATTTCTGCCTTACCGAGAATCGAAGCCAGGGACACTTAGTTCAGTAAACATACACGCTAACGACTAGGCTAAGATATTGGTTGTAGAATAGTCCTCCGATACCAATATTAAATCAAATCGGTAAAGTTTTTTTTAAAAACAAAATTTTACCAAAATCAATCATTAGTAAACTATTAAATTATTTTTTTTAAACATATCCATATACATATTTATAATACAAGCAAGATAACATTCATACATTTTATGAACCAAATCGCTAAAGCCATTTTTAAAATATGTCATATATTTAAAAATCAGTCAAACGTAGACTACCCATAAATGAATTTTCACCCCAAAAATACTATGGTTGTTATTAGTCATAATCCACAATCTCCAGATATACATTTTTTAACAAAATCAGTAGAGGTATTTTATAAAGATTTATCATTTTCAATTTCTGAAATATATATAATTTTCAAAAATTTCCCCACAGTAAACTATCCTTTAACAAATGTTTGACAATATACCAACCTATTTTATAGTGCTATATGTCATGTCAATCAAATCCTATATATGCATTGCAAACAAAAGCGTTAGATCAGTTTTCAAAAATTTTGTAATTAAAAAATTACTCATTAGTAAACTGAACTTAATTGAAGTGTTAGGGTAAAAAAAACAGTTTCGTGGTCTAGCCTTATAATATCTAAATATCATATTTGAACGAAATCCTGTTTTAGATCTGTGGTCAGGGACGAGTTGACAGACAAACTAAACATATTGATAGAGAAAATTATAAAATCAAATTTTTTGGGTTCATGTTCACATAAAGTGTCAAGATTTGCCATAATCTTGAGATTAATTTTTTTACGATCAAAATACTTTCGCTTGATTTAAGAAAGTTAATATATAGATATACATCAATCTAGGAAGATCAATATAACTACACCTAGTTTTAAAAAATGATTATAGTTAAACATTAGTATTATTACACCCCCTTATAAAATTCAATATAATTAAATCTCTCCATAAAAGTGATTATAATTAAATCTCATAAAAAAAATTAGCTATACACATTTCTTAAATCAATATTTAGGCTTACATACGCCTATCAAACCTTCCTTGTTTAAAGTTGAATATTATTACGACAATAATTGCATAGTATGCAGTATTTTTCCTCTTGTGAGGTGCTCTCATTGCCTTGGTAGGCCTGCCTAGCGTGTATATAATGTCAACAGCGACAATAATGCAATGTTGCACGGCTGGTTGCTCACACTAATTACAGAACGTAAGGTAGAAATATGACGCACGCATCATAACGAGTGGCTTGGTACCTTAGCGCTGAAAAAAACACACACACACACACACACACAAGTCCAATGCGATGAGATGTCAGATGGTGGAAAAATGAGGTTCTAGGCCAGACTACGTTTTGTTGATAAGCTTGTAATTAACGAGAGGGTGTCGGAAGGAATCCTTGAGTGATTAAATTAATTTATTAGAAAGGGTAGCTCATATATATATATAAAATTTTATAAAATTGTAGAAAATATATTTAATAAATGCTACTAGCTGAAGTTATCTTATTTAAAAACTAAGTTTATACGGTGGTTGCTGCAGTTACATGTTGATACCTAGTTTTAAAATAACTATACACATGCTACTCGACCTATTTTGGTTTTTGAGTTTATAGTTACAAACTTAGTCTACAGCCGAATCCAAAAGAATTACTTTGGAAATGGTTGTATTCTTCGGACTTATTTACATTTTTCTCGTTAAGGTAGTTTTTTATTACAAGATCTAATAATGTGACGGCAGTTACGTCATCATCAGTTTGTACTTGATTCAAACGGTGTTCTTAAAGTAAATGTTGATAATAACTATCATGCAAATATAGATATGGTACGATATTTGACTCATTTCCAATATATAAAAAAATGTCGATAGTATTATGTATCGATATCAAAAGAATAAGTGTGATATTTGATTCAATTATGTTTTTATGTACTAAAAGGTTTAATTTTTGTCTCTAAGTCCTTAAAACATTTTACATCTTCCTTCTCCCTAGGGTAAAAAAAGTATTGTGATCGTAAAAATAATCGAATCAGTGATTTTGATGGATACAGAAATTTCATGACCCACTGAACCTCAAAAAATTGTTTTCGTGATTGCGTTTGTCTGTCTACATCTCAGCCTAGAGTCAATACCATTTTAGTAATCTGGTCAAATACTTCGTGTCTAGGGCTTTCATAAGGTTCTCCCGAGGTATAATTGAAATTGATATACAACCCTAAAATTAAGGGTAGCTTACTTAAGGACAAAAGAAAACTAGATCGATTTTCTCGAGATTTTCTTTTACTATTTTGATTAAAATTGGTATTTAGGCACTATTTATTATCAGTAAAAAGAAAATTTCACATCTCATTTTTCCATTAAAACAGCTTAGAGTAGTGGTATTCAATACTCCCTTTTGTTTCGCGTCCCCCCAAATTTATCTTTACTTCAAATTCTTACTCTCAAAGTTGTTGGTGAACAGTTCAAGCTATACAATACATTATACAATCTACATCTAAAATAGATTACATCCAAAATAATGTCACAAATAAAAATCTTTGGATGATAAGTATATATATATATATTTAAATTTTAACGTACCCCCTAAGATGTTCTCACATACCCCGGGGTGTATACGCACCCGAAGTTGAATACCACATATACAATTGATACTTTACATTATAGTATATCCCCAAATTTGATCATATCTCCGCAAATTTTTGAGATATGAAATATCTCAACATTGAAATGTTGTAGAAACATTTAAATTAAAAAACTTTTAACTGAAAAATATTTTCATAAAATCAATATCCTCATAACTATTGGCAAATCTATTCCTTTAATTGAGTTCTGGAAAAGCAGAAGTTGATTGTAATGCTCTTTGGTAAACACAGATGTTACTTTTTATTTTATGTCAACACTTAGAATTTATTGTGAGCGTCTAATAATTAGAACTCAATATTATGATAAATGTCAACATTTCATGACCACCTGAAATCAAAAAAGCTGTTCATTTTTTTTTGTATCTTGCACTAGAGCCCTAACCATTTAACCCATCGGGCTAAAACTTGGTATCTAGGGCTTTCTATGAGCTCTCCCACATGAACTTGGAATTAGATATCCAAACTAAATTTAAAGGTAGTTAACTGAAGGGCAAAACTACTTAAAAACATCAATTTTCTCACAATCCGCTCTGACGATTTTGATTACATTTTGTAACTAGATACATTTTAACATTACAAATAAAATAGGGGCTTTCATTTTTCTATAAAAATGAATGTTAGAGTACATAAGCAAAAATTTCCAATTTTGTTATATATCCGTAACTATTTGAGATACAAAATAATTTAATACCGTAAAATTATTAGCACCACGTCTTACTATCCGTTCGGTTTATACGCACTTACGCTCATGTGTAATGGTAGGGTGATTGTGAGAGGAAATGGAGGACCTACAGTTTGACGTGGAATCCGAACCACAATAGAGGACTGGTATTCCTCACATTCACAAGTTGTGTGTCTTGTCAGAGGTCAAGGAAAGGTTTGGTAATCAGATAAATTGATGCCGGGACCAAGGATCGAGCCCCGGACTCCAGCACAGAACTACGACAACCTACGCCTACACCATCGGGTCACCTTTAATATTGTAAAGATTTAATATTATTAAAAACGCTTTAGTTTATAATATATTTTTATAAAACCAATAGTTTCTGAGCTCTAAGCCAACATATATTTTTTATGTAGTATACTTAGAAAATATGAGATTGATTGTTGTGTTCTTTAGTGGACAGAGATGCTCCTCTAATCTCAACGTTTCTTTAACAGTGTATATTATTTCATGTAGACTATACGTTTTGATGAAATATTATAATTTTTTCTATTATGTTCATGCAAATAATATTTTACGAGTTTTAAGTAAATTCTATCAATTTTATATAAAGGTGCGAGAAAGTTTGGTGCACCGGATGTTTTATTTAATAACCAAGTAATAATTGTTAAAATATGTTAAGTTGTGATATAAATGTTATCACATAATATTAAATGAGTCGGAATGACAATAAAATTATATTAGTAATGAAATTTAGTGCCTAGTTATGTGTCTAGATCTTTTCTGTACCAAGCCCCAGGAAATTGTAATCATGCTAAAGAATCAGGGATTTAATTTTGACCTTAATAAGAGGCATACATAAGTCATAAGTGATTGTTTATTTAGATAGCGATCCGATACTGGCGTGTAAGTACTCATATGAGTAAAAGTATTGAAAACAATTATTGAATAAATAACTTATTGGTGTCGTAAGGAGAATATTAGTAGATTATTGATACTTTTTCTTCATACAAGTCCTCTATATCATAAATACATAGGGTTTTGAAATGTTGTTGTGGAGAAGGTGAAATTGATGGACAGGGTGATGAATAAGGAAGTGTTGAGGGGGGTATGAGAGAAAAGGAGCTTGATAAGGATAACGGAGAGAAAAACGTCTTGGTTGGGCCAAACACTACGTAGGGATTGTTGAGTGAAGAAGATAATGGAGGGGAAGATAGAGGGAGGAAGAGGAAGAAGACGGTTTGGAATGCTAACAGATATCAGGAAAGGAAGAAGCTACAAAAGTATGAAATAAGATGCTCAGGACCAAATAAAATGGAATATGTCCGGTTTATCCCTGTCTCAAGACAGATTCATAGAAAAAGAAGATATAATTTAATTATAAATTAAGTGTATAACACCACGTCTTACTACCCGTTCGGGTTATACGATTGATTACTAAGACCTCTAATAGATTAGGAATTGGGATGGTTAAGTTTAGAGGTATTGAACCCACTTTTTTGTGGAAGGTGAGTGGAAAACCATTTAGGAAAAACCACCCCCAAGTCATCTAACTGAGATGTGAACCTCGATATCCTCGTCCTCTGCAGTCTAGTCTACTGAGAGAGTAGCGCGTTTGCTAACTACGTCACAGTGGCGAGTAAGAAGATATAGAATTCATAAACTAACGTAATAATAATATTAATAACAACTTAAAATAACTTTTAATAAATAAGTAGCAGATTAGCTCTAGAAAACTGAGTTTAACGGAAGTAAGAGTTCATTTTGCTGACCACATGACAACCTTTATCTGCAAATGTTGGCACTATCCTCGAAGACATGCAGCGGACGCTCGGTCGGTATAGCTCGCTTACGTGCTTACGTCATGGAGTTTTTTATTGTTTAGAAAAAATCTAGTTGTAAGCCTGTCCAGGACAGGTTAATCAGAGACATACTATCGACCCATACTCAGGGATGAGAGTGCCGGAGTGTCTTTAAATAAGTGAGAAAAGTGACAAGAAGCCGTATTAGATTAATTAAAATTGACTTAAAAGGCGATAAAAAGTGACAAAGTGACGAGAATATCCCAATATAAATCATTTATATATATATATTATTTTTCCCCCTATCAAAAATACCTGTTAAAACCTAAGTTTAACTTAACCTTAATAAAATTACCAATTTTTTTTTTAAATATATAATATTAGCTTTTATCCTGGATATGGCTTACAAACAATGGTTAGCAATATTTTATTTTGAAAAGAGTTACCAAATACAACAAGATCATATTTTAGGTTTTTTGTTAGATAAGTAAGTTATTAAAGATGTTTTGCATTGTTCAATTTTCTTTTGAAACTGTCCTGCCTCTCTTCTGGTAATTTCTTCCTCTTTTCGTAATTGTAAAACACCTGCCAACACAAAATGCACAAGATTATTCTCCTTCAAATCCCTATGTAACCTTTCATTTATTTCCGTGAACAATTGCAGTTTTGCATTTTTCTTTTCCAGATTTTGCTTCTCTTTTAGTCCATCTGCAAGTTTCAAAATTTATACCTTTCCTTTTGTGATCGTTCTTAATTTTCTTCTTTTCTTCTTTCAATGCATTAATTTTCTTTCCTTGTCGTCAATTTTTCAAATTATTTTCCTCCGGGTAGTTTTGATAGTTTTTGTGAGCACCTTGGCTAAGAGTTAATAACTGTATTGTAATGGGCACTAGCTCGGGTTAGTTACTATACAGTTGTGATGCATCTTTTTTAGTTAGATATGCACTTAATATATATATTATGACATTTGAGATCGATCTCCTGTGAATTTTGTCCCTAAGCTGTAAAAGCTTTCACTCATCAATCAATCTATCTTCAGAAAAATTAAGTAGTTGACAATAGTTAAGTTATATACAGCTAGATATTCCTGGCACCACAAACACTTATTCGCTCAAAACTTTCCTTTTGTTAAAAAATGAAACGTGACAAAATATTGCTGAACATTAATACAGATTTGGATCATTTCAAAACAAACCTGTGTTGTGAACATTTTTGTTGAAAACATAAATAATTAATAATAACATTATCTTTTCTTAGCACTGTATCTTACTAACCATCCGAGTTATTTGCTTCTGTACTAATTACACTTATGGGCTAGTGATGAGAAAGGTTTAATTTTGAGGAAGTGTGTCCAAATTTGCATTATGAGGGATAGTGGAAAACCGTTCAGGAAAAACACCCTTAGTGCACCCAACTGAGATCAAACTCCAATATCCTTGTTCCCGGGAGTCTCGACTATTTTTAGAGCAGCCCCTTAGATCATACGGCCACCAAAGCAATAAGCAGCAATCAGTACTGTAATATCGAGCAAAGTCATTAGTAGTCTATTTGTTTTTAATATAACCCCTTAGTTTCTCAAAATTGAGATTTACTTTAAATTATGGCAGCAAAAATCAACAACTAAAACTAACAAGATATTAGGTTTTATACTACATTCGATGGTTCTGAATAAAATTACTAAAAAGGAACTTCCTTATTATTATTATTATTATTATTATTATTATTATTATTATTATTATTTAGCACGGCGTCTTACTACCCTTTCGGGTTATACTCTTAAAGTACTAATTACGCTAATGGATTAGGAATTGGGAAGGTTGAATTAGAGGAAGTGAACCCACATTTGTGTGGAGAGTGGGAAACCATTTAGGAAAAACCACCCCCAATTCACCCGGCCGAGATTCGAACCTCCATCTCCCCGTCCTCAGCAGTCGAGCTCAACACGACTAGTGCGTTAGCCAACTATGCCACCGAGGTGGGTGACTTCCTTATTGAAAACCGTAAGCCTAGTCATTTTTTATAAAAAAGTGACTAAAAGTGAGTTTTTTAAAAAAAAGGTGACTTTAATTGCCTAACAAAAATAAAAGTGACTAAAAGTGAGAAAAGTGACCCCCTGGCATCACTGCATACTATACCTAGCCTTCAATTAGTGAACGCCTAAAATTTTAGATTTTAGCTTGTGTTTAACAACATGTAAACAAATTATTAATAAATCTCAAATGGATTATGTCCAGAAAAATATATGTGTTAAAGAAGAAAGAACTAAAAGTTAATGTATAAATATTTTTATAGTTTGTGTACTGTTTGAATGGTGTTATATAATTTCCCCTTCTTTTGTATTTCCATCTTCCGGACAGATATAGGCCATACGTCATTATAAATGTGCTAGTTTTGATATTATTGATTTAAGGTAGGCCCTATTTTTAACATGCATTTTAAGAATCGACACATCACACTAGAATTTTTATGAGCGAGATCGAAAGGGCCTACCAGTTTTATCGGGAAAGGTATTTTCACATAATTTCCGGGGTTATTTTACCTGCCACAATCGACATAGGACCGACGGCTTTACTTTCCATCAGAAGGAATTTGTGCTACGGATGTTTAGCGTTAAAGAAGAATTATTCGACCCCGGCTGTGTATGAACCCACGAAAATTGGGTTCTGAGGCAAGAAATTTTACCTAAGACCACTGAGATCGATACTTTCTGTTTTAAACTTGCCCTTCGCTTATTATATCAGCACACGTCTTATAAATTAAATTAATTTGAGAACCAAGACATTATCCCATTTATGGGATTTAGTTTAACCATTGTGAAAGAAGATACTTTAATATAATGTTTTTTAAATATTTCTGACGGTTGAACCTAATATAGTTAGACCAGTGTGTTAGTTAGAGCGATTTATTAAGCATATTTGGTGATTTATAAAAAATAATAATATCCTTCCGTTCTTCTCATTTTTGAAGGCATTCCAATATGTTTGATATAAAACTTACATTTCTATGTTTTTCAGTGAGTCAACATTCTTCAATCCTCTGTACTGTAGCCATATCAACATACCTGTAACATAAAAAGCATTGTATTCACTATTATTCGATTATATTAAAATCACAATTTTATAGTTTATTTTAAAATGTAAAATTAATTTTCAAAGTTTATCACAAGAAGCTAAATTTAAAAAAATAATATTTTCTATTTTTTACGACAACACGATTAAATAATTTCTTTAATAAATTTACAAAATGTAATGTATAGTAATTTCATAAAATTAATTAATGAAGAATACAATACAATTATATGAAAATAATATTAACATTTTTAGAAATATTAATAAATAGTAAATTACTAAGAAACATAGGATCACAAATGATATTCGTTTGAAAGACAAATTATTTACAGGTAAGGGATAGTAGTTAAGTAAAGAAAAAAAGGTAGACCTAAAAAATATTAGAATAACTTGACCTCTATAATTGAATGTTCAACATAGTTCATCAAATCAAATTTAGGTGAAAAATACTAAAAATATCAAAATAACTTGGAATAGTATAAAATAGTGCAATCAAATTAATTAATAAGAGACTTGAACCAAATATTATTTCAGACCAAAATAATAACACTCTATTCAATGATGATAAGCTAAAATTAAGTGAGTTTATTTAATATTTATATAAGCAATAATTTAGGTAATAATATACATTAAATGTCAACTGACCCCACACCCCTAAATCTATGTTTATATTTCTTGTAATGGAAATTAAAGTTTTGCTATTCATAAAAGGTCTAAGAATGGTAAATCTAAAGGCGAAACTAGAAGAATTAACTCTACTGTAGTAAACCAATGTAGTGATACAGCATGTAAAAATCCTTGTGTTTTATTTTTAATTGTTGCTTTAGTACAGGAATATACCCAGAAATAGTTTGTCAAATGAATATATAAAAATATATTTATTTGATTTGTGCACATTTAATTACAAATAAGGACGTTTTAACATTTCTCTTATAAAATAAATTCACAACAATTTTTAAATAGAATTTAACTAAACCCCGGGATTAATTTATGCTCTACAAAACTCGTATTCCACCTCCTTAAGCACCAATATGGTAATTATTGACGGCAAAAAGTATTTAGGTTTATTTTAACAGGTGTTTAAAACTATCATATATATTTAGGCTTGACAATAATCTTCATAAATAACTAATGCTAAGGATATAAAATGTAAAGTAACAAATTTAATATGATTGGTTATCTAATTTATCATATTTTGGACGTAAGATTAATTTTTTCTGATCTCATAATTTTAATGTAAATGAGCAAAGGCTTTTTTTATTCTCAACCAAATACACCCTTGAACAGCTGGTCTTGGGTTTACATTTTAAAATAGTCCCGTGTGTATTATTTTATTACGGAAAATATAAACCTCTGGATTTGTAACCACACCACCTGTTTTATATAACCAACCATGTTCACGTGTATGATAATACGTTTGTGAAAGTTTTAAATGTGTATGTGTGTGTGAAAGAAACTAATGAAGTATAAAAATAGGGCTATCAATAAAAGTGGAAGTATGAATTTTCAAATGCTCCAGGTTTCTGACATGCAACAAACAAGTGCCATAAACTAGAAACAAAAATAAACGCTATAGGGGGGATACTTAGTATCACTACCAATACTGGAAAACCCACCTCAGTGGCATAATTATCTAACGCACTAGTCTATGTTGAGTTAGACTGCCGAGGACGGGGAGATCAAGGTTCGAATCTCACTCGGGTTAACTGGGGTGGTTTTTATTAAATGGTTTTCCACTCTCCTTCCCCACAAATGTGGGCTCACTTACTTTACATTTAACTTTACCGATTACTAGCCAATGAGTGTAATTGGTTTTGAAGCGTATTACCCGAATGGATACTAAGGTGCGGTACTAAATAAAATAAACTGGGGCAAGTAGAAACATTTTTGGAAAAAAGATGTGGAAAGTAGAGATTTTAAGATTCAGAACAGGAAAAATAAGAATATAACAAGGAATTAGGTCTGGAAAAGGAATATAGTGTAATAAAACGAAGAAAGAATTATGTAAACGAATCTGAAACAGTATAGTCACATGAAGGTTAGGAAGAATAGAAGACTCCCAAGGAATATCTTTGGAAGTGAAGTGGAAAATATTGGATTCATGGGAAGAACAAGGAAAAGATATAATACTATAATAGAGGTTCTAGAAGCGAAGAGAGAGGAGTAAAATCATATTCAAAAGTAGAAGAATGGAATATTAAATATTGGGAGGGGTGGGAAATATTATTTTACTGTTAGCTATATTTTAATTAACACGTTTAACACTTGGTCTATTAATGACTTAATAAAGAAAAATGAAAGATTAAATATTGGGAGAGGAGGAGTAGAATTGTATTATTAACTCTATTTTAATTTACACTTTTAACAGTGGGCCTATTATCGACTTAATCTATTGGAAGGACACATTGGTGAGAGGGATGAACCAGCAATAAATGGTATAGAATATGGGAAAATAAAATAAAAATCTCATCTAGCCAACAACATCTATTGTAACAGATAGGTTAACATGATCATTATGATGTTGATGAGTAGGCTAAAGATATATAAAATTATCAAATATAAAAACGTACGGTTTTTTCTATTTTACTTGAATTTTATTTTGTCAGAACTAGTTATTGGTTTTCTTAGAACTTCTTAAACTACAGTGGCCCTATGACTTCTTTGGTGCTGACAGACAGTTATGAAAAGCTACCAGACCAAATTATGTATCCCTACGCCGAATCATATGATCTGCAAAAAACGTGTGTTTAACAGCTTTTACTTTTTACAGTCCAAATTTAGGTATATACAAGCAACATATATGACTGTTTTATTTATTTTTAATTTATTGTTGACCTTGATATGTTGATGCTAGGCCTAATATTGATTATTAATTTTTTCTACAATATTAGTCATTTTAAATTTTTTAGAATTTAATCCCATATTAGTTGTTATTATTATTATTATTAAATAATTTCTACTAATACATATTTAGAAAAAAGCATTATATATTTATAATTCTCCTAAGGTTGTATAAATATATATATATATTATTTTATTATTTAGCTCAGTTGCACGAGAAACCTTATCTCAGGACGACAAGAAGCTGGTTGATAATGCTTGGGGTAAAACACTTAAGAAATGCACTTACACCTGTATTGTATATAATATTGTAATGTAAAAAAATTAATAGCTATCATGAAATAAATAAATAAACTATTTTATGTTATTTGTTTGGTTATTTATGTACTCTGAATTTTAGTCTTATCAAATCCTGCACATGGAGCTCCGTTAATTTACATATCTAAGGTAACATAATTTTCTTGGAACAAAGTTAAGATTTTGGTGTTTGTAAATTTTATATTAATTTGTATAAACTTTGTTTTGTTTACAAGGTATTGATTACTATATCATAATTTCAATTAAAATTAATAAGTAGCCTTGCTGCTTATAGTTCCATTTTCCTTTTTGTAAGTTATCTTAAAATATAGTCACTAAGTGACTTATTAAAATTGTAGCAACAAAACAAAGAATTGGAAACTTCTCACCCATAGCCATTCTGCTGTTGAAAACTATATATATATATATATATAATTAAAGATATGAATAAACTTCTCACTTCCTCTCCAAGTTAAATTCAACACTCTTGTGTAAATCTTTTATAGTTCAAAATTGTAATAGCTTGCAACACTGTGTCCCTTTTTACCTCTTGATTGTGCACTTAAAACATCCCGGCTTTAATACCATTTTTAAAAGCGACGCCAAACATAAAACAAAAACTAATCGTCCCCTTCAATTCTTAAAAACAAAACAAAAGCAGCTTTCCAAATACACACACCAAATAGGTGATACAATTTAGAACTAGGAATATTGCTAGAATAGTGAATTATGGATGGGAGGTTAAAGAAAGCTCAAAGTTATTTTTATTTGGGAAGTGAAAATAAATAAATTCAATGTTGGCACAAATGTACGTACATCAACAGAATAAGAGTAGATAATATATATTTTGTTACTCTAATTAATTGTAAATATGGTTTATAATTAAAGGGGTTGGTTTTCTTTGTCACAATATTTAAAAATAATTATTTGTTAATAGTACTATTAATAACATTGTAAATGTGAACAATCTGAACGTGCAGTATTGCACAGAGAAATAAACCACTGTCATAAACCTTTTTAACACTATTACAATAAATACCTCATATTAGTTATGAACTGGCTTGAACCTTTTAAGTGTTTTCCAACGTGGTCGCAAGAACGTCTTCTACAGCATCATATTCGTAGGCCTATTAATGATGACTTTAAATAATTTAACAAACAAAAATTAATATCCTAGAAAATGTGTTTAGACCCATAAAAAAAACCAACACTGTAGGGCCTAGTGTCAAATCAAAGGCTATCCTAATTTAAAATAAAAAAATATTTTAGATTTACTAGGCATACTCGTAAAAAATTATTATTAAGTACCTAATAAAACTATAATAATTTGAAGTATTAGTCTGGTATTTATTTAATCAACACTGAATAAAGACTTGATAGTGTTTTTTTTATTACAACTTCATATTTTTTAATACTACAAAAATCCTAAAACTTGAGGTAACATAGAAGTCAACACAACACAATCTTGGGCTTATATTCTTGATACACAGATTTGAATTTTCGAATAATGTATATTTATCACTGAGAAACACTCACTTTTTTTTATCACACGCTTCAATATTATAGTGGATAGTTAATTATTCAAAGATTACTAAAAGACCCTTTATTTTCCAAGGAGAATATGCTCACACACCGAACTAATATTCACAACAACAACAACAACAACAACAAAATACACGGATTACCAAGTAGCCAAATTAATATTAAAAAAAGACACTGTATTATTAAAATTTGTAATAAAATTATTAACAGTAGCATAGACATGCTTAAATACTCAACTATAAGATATTTTGTTCATTTCAACTTGAAGACACACAAACGTGGTTTTATTAACTGTACTTTTTTTTAACGATATTTCATTGTTGTAATGTCTATTTAAAATTGTTAGATTTTGGTTATGAGAGTAACCGTTTGGTTGTATGTATGGTTTTGAAGTTTGCTTTAGCTGTTTAATTAAAATCAATTATTAAAAGAAAGAGATCGTTAAAAGTAGCCTTAGATGCAAAAAAGCAAATATTGCCACTGAATGGAAGCTATGATGCCAGTTGGTGACGTAAGCGATCTTGTTGCCAGTTGTACGTCGAATGCTATTAATACTCGTGTTTACAAAATTTAATCTTTATATTATTTCACAAACATTTTTTTATGTATTTTCCTCTTTAATATCACAAACAATTTATTATGTTAAAGTATAAATAACTGAATATAATACCATTAAATGTCAAATTTAACGCTCTATTCAACCTGTAATTTCCACAAGAGTTAAAAGAAAAACAAAAATGGATTTACTAGATTTTTTATTAAATTTTATTATGGAAAATACAATTCTACTGTAATACTCAGGGTAGTATTGTTAAAAGTGATTGATAATATTTTTTAGTTATAATAATAGTAGAACTTAGTAAATAATATATATATATTTCCATATATGTTGGCAAACGTTGCTTTCAGACAATGTTGGCATTACTGATAGCATCTGCTAGCTTCTGCTCGCTGTCATGTAAAACCAAAGAAATCATAATTTAACTGTATCTTAAATAAATGAGTAGGTTTCTAAGGTTAAATACAAGGGAATTCACCATATCTTGCCGAAAGAGAAGAAGGAGGGAGACCCCACTGCTTAAGAACCACTCACTCCCATGTACTCGGTCACAACCAGTTCCCAACCTCCCTAATTAAATTACACAAAACTATTCTAAAAATATTTAAGCCATTTTTATTTTGTGATTAAATAGTTTTCAAATAATTAATATTATAAATGTTTTCACCTATTTAAGAGGGTATAGAAAATCATAAAACAGAAAATTTAATTCATGAGCAGTTTTAAATGTAGATCATTAGAATATGTGATTCAATTAAAGGTTTTATCAGAGATAAACGTCTATAATCTTTAAATTAATTAATATTAATATTTAGCACCGCGTCTTACTACCCGTTCGGGTTATACGCTTTAAGTACTAATTACACTAATGGATTAGGAATTGGTAAGGTTGAATTAGAGGAAGTGAGCCAGCATTTGCGTGGAGGTAGAGGGGAAAACCATTTAGGAAAAACCGCCCTCAGTTCACCCGACCGAGATTCGAACCTTGATCTCCCCGTCCTCGGCGGTCGAACTCAACACGGCAAGCGCGTTAGCCAACTACGCCACCGAGGCGGGTTTTAAATTAATTAAATCATTCATAAACTAATGTACCTAAATGAGAATATTTAATATAAATTTATTAGAATTAACTATAATATTACTCTATTATGAGAGAGTAAAATCTAATTAACCCAATGACAAGTATACTTATTTCACTTTTTGGTCTATTTCATGTTTTTATTAGATTCACCTCAATTCACGCAGAACTTCCATTAACATAACAATTTAATTTTAAATTCATTATTCCAAAAGTATTAATGTATTACAAGAAAAAGTTGGCACACTTCATTAAAGGGTGAAATTGTTGGTAAAGATATTAATTAGTGTTTGAAAACTAATTAAGAATTCTTAATTTTTATTTAAAGTCTTACGGTGTTTGAAACTTTGATTTTGTTTAAAGTTAACTAGAGTTTCTTAATTTGTTAACAGTTTGTAGACAAAGTATACCCTTCAGTCTGTGCATAGTTAGATTTTTATTGTGCTATGGAGCATAATAGTAATTGAATAATTAGTGGCATAGCAACTCCACCAAATAATTACGTGCCACCTTTTCGGTGGCCACATAGTCAAAGATGTCATTCTCGTGTTAGACTAGACTGATGATAACAGGAAGATCGGGGTTAAAATCCTGGTCGGGTGTAGTGAGGGTATTTTCAGAAATGGTTTTCCAATCTACATTACAACACCCTTAAACTTATAATTGTTGATTGGAAGGAACACAGTATTAGAATGATTTACAAATTTAAAAAATTAGTTTATTAATATTCAAACAAGTCTAAAGGAATTACATAGAACTAAAAGTAGATATTATTCACACCATCCATTACTTAAACATGAGAATATAATTAATAGTATATATTTAGCACCACGTCTTACTACCCGTTCGGGTTATACGCTTTAAGTACTGATTGCGCTAATGGATTAAGAATTGGGAAGGTTGGATTAGTGGAAGTGAACCCGCATTTACGTGGAGGGAGAGTGAAAACCCATTTAGAATAAGCCACCCCCAGTTCACCCAACCGAGATTCGAACCTCGATCTCCCCGTCCTCAGCAGTCGAGCTCAACACGACAAGCGCGTTAGCCAACTACGCCACCGAGGTGGGTAGTGAGAATATAAACGGTTACTCTAACATAAATAGCTCGACAAAGGAGCATCAGATATGAAGCACCCAGGTACACCCTATAACCCACACATATAGGTCATAGGTGTAAATAAGAAAGCGTGTAGCTGATTAAAGCAAGGCAATTACTAAGTCATCAAATAGAATGAAAGGTAGAAACTCTAAGGCAATATAAATAAGTGGTGGTAATCAAATCTAATTACAAAATTTATCATAGATAGTTCTACTCCAGCCAGCTGACTGTGAGGCTTCCAACTACAACACATAATTTCAAATATAAAGAACCAAGTCACATAAATTTAGCCCCAATTTAAGGAACTACAAGGGAGGTAATTAACATGAGCTAGCTAGCTTGAGTTAATTCCATACAGTGTTAGACATTACATTGCTATAAACTCCTAGAAGAGAAACTATTATCTTATAACTAGTAAACGGTGAACTACCAAGAATCTAGGTGCTACAGATAATACGGCCGGTCAGTTCCTAATTAGTATTGCCTGAGCAAACAATAGTATTTTTATTCTGTTACCCTGAAAAGAGGACAGTAAATACTAGACAAAATAGTGATCATTTTCGAATAATGCTAAAGTTGCCACAACAACAACAAACAAGACTCCGCGGGCCACTACTATGAACAAGAAGCACTACCACAGGTTGCATCCCGCATACCAGTACACAGTTAGACAGATCAGAAACAAGTGTCAGTTACAGACCCAATTAGGTCGTGAAACAATTCAATAGATAACCTGGTATCCTCTATTATTTTATTATATTCTTTAAGCTAGCCGCAGCAAGGTCATATAGTCTAAGGAGCATAATCTTGACCCTAATATTTGAGACTAAGCCTAATAGACATAGAAATTTAGTGTATACATCTATAAGCTACGCATATGGAAATAAGTCAGTACTATTGACAAAAAATAACTATGTCATGGACATAGAACAATAGAGCTCAAAGATCAACAAAGATTACAATATCCCTCAATACTTATAGTATCCACCGTAGCTTGCTCTGCGGTGAGGAGGTGACCCAGACGCGTCAATCATCGCGGTCTTCAGTACGTAGTCCTAGCAGATGATCGCAAATATCTTCCAGCAGTTCCTCCGACGAGTGGTTAAAATACCAGGGGGACTAATAAAATTTGGCAAGGTTCTCTCCAAGTACGAGGAGGGGTGGTAATCTTCTAACATCACGCCACCCGAACACTAGCGCTCACCGACGGCTGATGGGAACACCCCGAATGAAGCCTTTTCTCATTTACTTGTCGTCTGGCCCAGGTGTTAGATGTTTGTTTGAGTCTTCGAAGCCGGGTTGACTCGTTCGCTGGGTCATTTTTGATGAGAATTGGGCGTCTCCCGTTTGTGATGTCGCAATGAGTCTATAGCTGCCACACATTATTAGAACTTATTAGATCTGGTAGTAATAGTTGTAAACCTATTATAGGGCTTAATTGAGTGTAGTGTTAAAATGTATTTAACACATTACAACATCTACGCAAATTTGGGTACACTTGTTTATAATTCAACCTTACTCATCCTTAGCTCATAAGCGTGATTAGTACATTTGCGTATAACCTGAACAGATGATAAGAAGGGGTACTAAAAACAAATAAGAGCCCACCTTAAACGCTTAGCTAATCTTATTAGGTTATTACTAATAATTATAAAGTGTCATTTTTCGTCCTCTATAAACCAATGGTTATTAACACCTTGTTCTGCACTAGCTGCTAACCTAAAATCCTTCGTAAGAAACCATAATTAAAAACTCGTTTACATCAACCACACCGGTGGGCACGTGGAATAAACGTCAGGCTCATCTAGTCTGGTTTGCCGGTAACGAGTAAGTCGAAGTTATAATCCATTTTGGGGGCACTGAGGATTTTTTTTATTAAATGGTTTACCACTTTACTTCTACGCTAATAAAGGTTGATTTCCTACCATTTTTAACCTTCCTCAACCTTAATCAATTTATGTAATTCAGTGAGGATAGCCCAAACTGATAGTGAAACATGGTACATAAATAGGTACAAAGTGATAAACGTCGAACCAGTAGGGTACGCGAGAGGCGTACTGTTTTTTTTTTGCAACTTTTATAGCAAAACATGTTATTTATCAAAATAAATAAAATGTTGTTCTATATATTGAATATTGTGAACAGCAAGCATCGAGAACAATTAAAATCACTGACCGACAATCATAAGCCGACAATGACGCACCTGAAATAATGACTTTTAGTGAAATAGAAAGGTGAGTTGTCACAGAGAGACAACTTGATATTTAAAAGGCATATCAGACATATCGCAATAAATGTTAAAACTACCCCTAGAATTGCTAGCCTGAAAAAAGTACACAAATATTTAGCTTAGATTAATTACATCCTCTTTCCTCTTTAAAATATATTTTTCTGTTGTGTTTAAAATGAAATTAGAGATGGGGTGTAATGAGGTGGACTGGTTAGAGCTAGTTAAAGATAGGGATAGGCAGAGTAGTTTGCTAAGTGCGGCAATCAACTTTCCAAATTTATAATGTCATAGAAATAGTAAGTAAGCAAGCTTATCCCTCAAATGAAAAATAAAAAAATTAACCCACCCTAAAACTCTCCATTCGGAATTGAATCCCGGCCCCTCGAGCCATAGCCAAGCTCATTCATGGGTGTGAGGGTGTAGAAGTTTGGGTGAAAGTTGCAAAGTGTGTCTTGTTACATAGAAGGTCATTATTTTTAGCCTAGGTATTAATATATTAACTATTCATAGAGAACCGGTCACGTGCTGAGTAAAGTTTTAATAGACTAACCGCAATATCACTTCGTCATGTAGAGTAGTTTGGTACTCCCGCGAGTCCATAAAGTTCGAAGTTGATACATCCTACAATACTGTAGTCAGGAAAATAAACACTACCTCTAGTTTAGAAAAAAAAATGGCATCTTATTCTATATAAGCTACTATTTCCGTCTTTTGACAGTTGTTTGTTGTATTTTCCCTAAATGTCATCAAGCTTAAGTTGGGGTGCTAGTGAGCATGAGTTTATTACATTAATTTTGTAGTTTTTATAGCATACACATTTTTTTGGCCGAAATAAATCAAATATTTCTTGTATATAAACATAGAGTTTAATTTTCTGCACATGATTATCTCAACAGTTCTTGAATATCTGACATGAGCATAGCAGCATTTGTTGACAAACTTTTTAAATAAAGAGAAAAAGTTTTTATTAATTCCAGGACACCTTTAAACAGATATTCTAGAACTGTTGAGATTTGCTTGTGTAGAAAACTAGACTTTAAGTTTCTATACAAGAAATATTTGATTTATTTTGGCCAAAAAATGTTTATTCTATATAAACTTCAAAAATACTGCCCTTAACTCACGCTCACTAGCACCCCATCCCACTTAATGGAAAATAAAATATACAATTTTACATTAAGATGTATTTTGATTTTCCGGATGTATTTTGGTTAAATTTAATGGTAATTAAAAAAAATTCAAATAGTATCCTTCACTTCAAACTTGGATGGAATAATAGTATAAAGGTTTTTATTTGTATCCGCTGCTTACTACTCGTTTGGGATATACGTTTATAAACTAATTACGCTAATGTGCTAAGGATAATAAAGATTGAATTTTTAGGAAGTGTACTCGTAATTGAGTGAGTAGAGTGTGGAAAACCCTTTTAGGGAGAAACACCCTCAGTACATCTGACCGGGATTAGAGTTCCGATATCCAAGTCATCAACAATTCGGTCTAATTGTGAGAGTAGCTACTTAGACTATTCTACCACCGAAGCTGTTCTTTGGAGATTATGAAAGGTTTTCTGCGTCACGTTTGGTGAATTCTTAAACAAAATGAAATTGTCGTTAATCCTCTGTTGTATTCCTTGCAGGCGTGCGAAAAGGGGGGCCAGGTGGGCCCAGGCTTTTCTTAAAATTATTCAGGCCTCTTAATTATTAAATATTCCCCAATAAACCTACAAGAGCCTTTAGGTTTTGGTATACAACTTCCTTAAAATACGATATAAATCAGCATTTCTGGGCCGCTAAAGAGAATAAATGGTAAGATACAAGCGCACAAACACTTGTATTTTATATTATGGTTGTAACGAAATAAATAATAAATAATATACCTTTAACCGGTAACATATAAGTCTATTTTTCTCTGGTTCATTCAATCAATGTAAGAGAAATCTAAATTCTCTTTATCTATATACTTGTGTTTTTTTTGGGTGCCACCCCTAGTACCTAGGGGAAAAATAATAGTCAAAAGAAAAACAACAACATTTACCTCGGCTATCAACTCAGTGGCACAACGGCTCTCAACCTCGGGACCTCTGGATAAACTTAAAACTAAAAAACCTGAACGATTTAGATAAAAAAAATTGATTGTTGAAGAAAAAATATAATTTAGGCTACAAATAAAAATAAATGTATAAAATAACAATTGTAGGCACATTTGGGAATTTATTGTTGTTTCTCTTTTGTCCACATCCAAATCCTACCTATGGAATTCCGGTTAGTTATAATTCTAATTTAATAAAGAGCACACTATTGTTGAAACCAAAATAAGAGAAAAAAAAAATACAATCAATAAAGTTAATAATTAGACATAAAATATAATGTTAATTAATTCTTTTCATTAGTCTGTCTTTCTGGAAATAAATAAGTTTTGATTTATATAGGAAAGAGAAAAGAGATGATTACAATAATCGAAAGTTGAAGAGTTGGTTTGACCTTACCCATGAATAATTAGTCCATACTGAAACACCATCTTCATAAATTTGTTTCACTTCAAATTCTTCCGCAATTTAAATGAGCATAAATATTGTAGCTCTTACACACACTCTTAGCTTCCCTTTTTTGCTGCCTTTACTTTAATCCACCACCTTAGAATCACTATAAAATAACTTGAATTGGGAGCCCAAATCCATTTGGCTCCATGTTGGACCACCAACCAGGAAGAAGACCTCACTACTGTTTAAAAACCTTCCAATCTTTCAAAATTTTAAAAAAAAGTTCTATTCTTACTTCCAAGTCCAAAGAAAAAACTAATAAATAACGAAAATGAATTGTTGGCTATAGACTAGGGAGAAAATAAAAATGAAATGTAGGTTAAATATAAATATTTAAATATAGCCAATTGAATATGAATAATGTTTTATAAAGAACTAAATGTCTATTTACTTCTGTCAAAAATTGAACAGCCCGCTTGATTTTTCTTCCTTCCTCCTTCCTTTTACAAAAAAAAAACGAGGTCCTCTCCTCACTTGTTTGATAGAACTGCGCATGCGTTAAAACAAACATGGCCAACAGTGAAAATAAATACAAGAGTCAATCACACTTCTTAAAAGGATATTTAATATGTTTAATAAAAGGTAAGTGTTCTTCCTTAAATCAAAATTCCTTATTTAAATTATTTAAAACAATGTTTTACGTTGTCCTTCCGTCCTTTTTATTTATTTAATATATGTAAACAGTATCATTAGTCAGGCCAGCAACCAGCTGGCAAGCTTCGAAGATTTCACGGGAAAATAAATTGGAAATTGTTCACAAAAGTAGAAAAAATAGGGAAATACAAGGTAGGGTGGCAAATAACATCACATGGTATTGATAGGAGCCAACATCCCGTTGAACAGATTGTACACTCACAATTAAAAATGGCCAGCTATAGAAGGGCATCGTTGAAACTAGGAATCGCTGCAACTTAGGACGGCTGCCTAACTTACGATTACATTCCTAGTCTTGAGACAATGTATTCTGTACTGACCGTGTACATTCCAGTTAGGGATGAACGGCCAGTTCATGACCCAGAGTTCATGCAGTGACAAACTGACTGACTAACTGGACAGTTGTGTCCGGTATTTCATCAGAGGATGTTGTCAAACTAAAGACCTTTGAATGGTCCAAGAATAATGTAGAGTTAAGGTAGTTTACCCAGAGAAAGATACCATGTATCAAGCATCATCTTTTGAATATGTTATATTCCATGTTATTAAACTACAGTAGCCCCATTGCCTCTTTGGTGCTGACTGACAGCTCACAGCTGACTTCTGACAGTCAACATTCAGGTATATACTTAAATTTTGACCACCAGAAGGGACAGATGCTAAATAAATGTTTTTTCAGATCATATGGTGCGGCGTAGGGATACCTATTTTGGTCTGGTAACTTTTCAAAGCTATTAGCTGTCAGCTGTGAGCTGTCAGTCAGCACCAAAGAAGCCATGGGGCTACTGTAGTTAATTATAGATTATAAAAACAGTTCTCGTATTATTTAAATGTGTGTGTGAGTGTGCGTGCTCCCATTCTCTATGAACTGGCCAGCGGTCATAACAATATAAAAAAAATAGATTTTAAAAATATGTTTTCAATAACCTACCCTCAAATCTCTATTTAATAAAAACAAACATATCATCTGGGTAATCACAATAAACAATATTAATGTGTAATTTTTAAAACCAATTGTACAAATATTTATAGTCAATTTCAGATTTTCAAAATCCAGTTATTTTTAAGGTATCCTGGTAAATTGTATACATAAAACGGTTTTATTTTTTTATCATGAAAAACTATTCTTAGATACCCAATTTGAACTAAGACTTAAGAACAATCCCAAAAATATTTAAATTGTCTATAATTTGTCGTAAATTGTCAAAAATAAAAGATTATTATTTATCAGGTAAAATAGTCCACAGACACCCTTTTTAAAACAAATCACCAAAGTCATTTTTTTTAAATATTCAAATAAAAAAAGCAATTAGTAAATTACCCTTAAATGAGTTTTCCCCAAAGAAGAAGTATATAGTTTTACTTTTTATGCCAAACACTCCCTACTTAAACATTTTAAACAAAGTCGTTGGAAACAATTTCAAAATCTTTCAAATTTTTTAAATTCACCAATGAGTAGACAAGTAAACCCTTTAAAGAATGTTTCCCTAAAACAAGTATAAAGTTTTATTTGGGAATTTAATTGATACCTAGACATACATATTAAACCAAATTGTTCGAGCCATTCTCAAAAATGGTGAATTCAAATAAATCGTTCATCAGTAAACTACTCTTAATTTGAGGCCCAAGATCTAAATAAAAATATACCAAGTTTATAGCCCTATAAAATCTAAATATAAAGTTTGAACACAATCCATCAAATTGTTTTAGATCCATGGCCAGGGACAGACAAACATAAACGGGAACAGTCAGAATTATAAATCCACTTTTTACTTTCTCGCTATCTTACAAGTAAAGAAAGTATTGTGATCGTCAAAAAAATAGAACTCAAGATTTTGATGAATCTTGACGTTTCATGCATGACCCCCCGAATAAAAAAAAAAGTTTTTGACTTCCCATCTGTCTGTTTATCTGTACCTCCAACTAGAGCCTAAACTATTTTACCAATCGGGATAAAATTTGGAATATAGGGTTTTCATATGGTTTCCCCGAGGGGTTTTTTGAATTGGATATCCAGCCATAAAATTAAGGGTAGCTTACTGAAGGAAAAAAGAGAAAAATTCGATTTTCTCAAAATCTGCCTAAGCGATTTTGATTAAAATTCATTTTTAAACGTTTGTATGTATTCCAAACAAAATGGCTACTCTCAGTATTTCGGCAAAATGACTTCAAGGGCTTCGGTCTGATGCTTAAATTATATTTTTTTATATTATCTCCTAAAATATTTGAGATATTAAATTATTTATCGTTACAAATATGTACGTCTCCTTATGATACAAATATTTTATATGAAGCATATTTTTGTAAAACCAATAACTTTTAATTTATACGTAAATATATTTTTTAACTTTTCTAACAGAAAAGGTAAAAGTATTGCGATCGCAAAATAAAATCTATCCTGAAATGTTGATGGATGTCATCGTCTCAAAACCCCCCAAACACTAAAAAGTGGTCTTTGCAATTACGTATGTCTGTGTGTCTGTTTAAACTTAAAATTAATAGTAGTTTAAGAAAGGGGTAAAAGAGAAAAAAAAACGATTTTCTCAAAATTGACTATTAACAATTTTGATTAAAATTCGCATATAGATGTTAATTAAGATTATAAATAAAATGGCTATTTTCATTTTACCACGAAAATAAATTTGAAGGTACTTTAAAGAAGCAGAAACTTCTGTATCTACGCAACTATTTGAGATACTAGATAGCTCATAGTTCCAAAATTGTAGTGTTATTAAAATAAAAAAACATTTATATGAAATATATTTTTATAAATCCAACCGTTTCCGATATCTAGGCAAATATATTAATACAATTTTGTGAGTAGTTGTAAAGAGATACTACTTAAGCTTTAACGCAATAATTCTCTAATGCCATAGAGTAATTAAATATAAGTAAGTCTCTAAAAGTGTATGTTGTTCGTCTTTAAACCTCTTAGTAATAATGTTTGTACAACAATCATCTATATCCCATTTTAACTCAATAGTCATATTTACATTTTTTTATTGGTCAACATTTATAAATGAGTAATTTAATAGCAATGCGATGGCATGAAGATTTGCATCATCTAATAAAATGACGAAAATTTTAACATGAAGTTGACATTTTAATACGAAGTGTTGACCCTTGTGGACCCAACATTTATATTTTTTATCGGTCCCAACACACAAATGAGGAAAAAAAATTCTTTAAAAACAAAATTACAACATTTAAAACCAGGACATTAAAAAATGTTTTACATAAGTATAGTGCAATTTATGCTTGGATTTGCTAGTGTATATTATTTCGTTTCACATATATTACGATTATTAAGTAAATATCTCCATTTTCAAACAATAGAGCGAGAAAGTCCGTGCAGAGTTCCGTACCATTTATTTTGGGTATATACACACTTAAAACCTAAATATTTATAATGTTTGTAGAATTCAATGTAAATTAATATTTAGGATAAAGATGATAAGAAAGATTTTATAATGTAATAATAAACTTTAATGGTTAATCAAAGAAGATTAGTTGAAGTGGGAATTGTCAATTTAACATTAACTTAACAGTTATATTAAAAAACTAATGTTGAATGTAAATTATTATATAAAAAGAGACATTAAATAGAAATAAGTTTAAAAATGTCTTCGATTAACATATAAGATAAGAAACATTAAAAAACACATTAAAATGTGAGTCATTAGACAAGTGAACATGTATTACATTAAAATTATATAGTTTAACCAGACTATATCTACAGATTGTTCATGACTGGAATGATATTAAATTTGTGAATTATACAATTGAAACAGTAATTATAATAAGTTGAATTGGAAAATTGACAATATTGAATAGTTGAAATTAATTTTTTTTTAAGATTATATTATTGAATTCTATTTTCTTATCTGAGTCCCTTGCTCCTTTTGCAGGCTTCGTAGAGAACGCCCGTTATTTAGTGATGTTACATGTTTCGACGCTCTACGGCATCATCCTCAGAGATGAAATACAGCCTGAATAAGGTGTTCTAGTTGAAACTAGAATCCAACTGACAAAATATTAAATATTTATCATAGTCTCGAGGTCAAAGACTTTCACGATTAAATTATATTCACTTCATAGAAATAGTAAAAATGATTTTTTCAAAAATCAATTAACAGTAAACTACTATTAAATGAATGTTTATATGAAAAATACACCTACACACCTACATATATATATATATATATAAAATTATCTGTATTCTTAAAAAAACTTGCTAGATATTATACTATTATTATTAGCACCACGTCTTACTACCCGTTCGGGTTATACGCACTTACGCTAATGTGTAATGGTAGGGTGATTGTGAGATGAAATGAAGGACCTACAGTTTAACGTGGAATCCGAACCACGGTGGAGGCCTGGCATTCCCCACATTCACAAGATGTCTTGTCAGAGGTGAAGGAAGGGTTTGGTAATAAGATAAATCTGTGCCGGGACCGAGGATTGAATCCCGGCCGCCAGCACAGAAGTCTGACACCTTACCCCTAGACCACCAGGTCACCGACTAGATATTATACTAATTTTGAACCTAAATCTTTGGAACCATTCTTAATCAGTCATTTGTAAACTGCCAATAAACTCGTTTATCCCCCCAAAACAAGAACACAGTGCTATCTATCCTACCCCTTGATTACCAGATATACATTTTAAACAAAATCGTCGAAGCTATTTCAGAAATTGTCCGATTTAAAAAAATCTTATAGGCCTATTATTAAACTATCCTTCATTGAATTCCTGCCCATAAACCTATGAACCATGATGTGATGAAAAACAAATCCTAGATATGCATTTTAAACTATATTACTATAGCTATTTCCGAAAAATTTGGAACAAAACATTACTCATCAGTAAACTACCATAATTTGAGGTCCAGGGTCAAAATAATAAAAAATACCTCATGATGAATTTCTATAAAATCTAAATATTAAGTCTGAACAAAATACATCTAAACATTTTGGAGCCTTGGCCAGGGACAGACAAACAGCCAGACAAATATGAGGACAGACGGTATCAAAAAATCCACTTTTTGCGTTTGGGTTCACATAAAACGTAAAGAGTCAACATAATCTAGAAATATTTTTTTTTTTCCACAATCACAACACTTTCTTTTAATAAAAGAAAATTATGAGCTAAGAATTGCTAATTTAAATTGTTGTGTTTTTTTAAACTTATGTACACTCATATTTTGTATGTACAATATTAGTGAAAAGTTTTTTTTTTGTAAAGACTTGGTTTATTTTTGCGTTCTTGGATATATGTTATTATTGTATTTAATGTATATGATGCGCTTTCATGAATATCATGTTCCTAAATTCATGTCTGCTCCTATAACCCGCTGTAAACATTATGTGTGAGTACGTCAATGGTAGTCACATAAGTTTGCTTTGCAACCAGAAATGCTTTATGTCTGTAAACACTGTGTGAAGGGTATTGAAATAATTTACCCCTTCCATAACTGTAATGAAGAGCAGTTAGTGTTAACCAAAGCATTTTTTCACCATACAAACATCGGTTTTGAGGAATGTAACTGACAAAGTTGATACAGTAAATGATCAAATTATTAAAATTCGTTGACATTTGTTATAGGTCCAATATATACGGAGAAAGACCCCTCTGTATATGCTTTTGCTGCCGCGTTTTCAGATACACGCAGATTTTACTGTTCAGGAGAAATGGCATATTGGTATAAGGTGACTGAGTGGCTCACTGGTAAATTTATAGATGGCAGCACGTGCGAACTAACTCATATCTCAAAATACTTACCCACACCATCCCTACCCAATGCTGTAAAATACCATAAAGGAATCAGAGTTAAACAAAAAAAAGTATAACCCTTGAGAACGCTCACAACACAAGTTATGTTCCAGGCCTCCAAAATCACCGACTCATCTATGATAATAACGCTTCAAGGGGGCTGCCTACACTTATTCCAGAATCATACGAAATTGATTAGCAGGATTCTTGATATGATCATAAATAACGAGAAGGATTTATAAAAATTCTCTATTTCTTTTCATGAAGTTTACTTTGGTTCTTTATGCATGTTTTAGTCAATATAATAGTGTCATGGTTTTATTAAATGAGCTCTTATTTATTGCCTAATATACAAAACAAATATTATTATTATTAACATCGTAGTAATTAAGGGCTAGCTACAACCTACCGAATAAATTGGAACATAGTCCTTATATCTACATGTTTAGAAAATCCCATTTTACGCGGTTTCGGTATCTGCGGTGATTTTTGAGAACGTATAACGGGACCCACGACTGTAATTTCAAGAATTCATTTTATCATAAACTTGAGAAACTTTGATAGAATAGTGTTCTTAAGTAAGAAGTGAACAAACATATGGGGGATGTTGAGTTTGTCTTACAAGTTGTTCATGTAAAACACAAATTTAGAGTCCACCTTTGAAGTTAGAAAACGGTTTTATTCAATCCGAAAGTACCGATCCTCTGCCAAATCTCAAATTTAATAAATGGTTAGCTAACAATCATAAAATAGTTATTTAATTATATACATAGGTAAAACTACCAAGTATGAAACCATTCAATACACATATATTTCGTGATAATACGTCCTCTGCCTGCACAGAAGTAAAAATATGAACACACACAAAAACAAGAGAGTTTATTTCCTTGACATCTGTTGAGAATCTCACGCGTTTTCGTGATGATTCTTTTTCCCTCGAGTCAGGCTACTTTGCGGGAGAGTGTATTCTTGGGAGTTTATTTTTATTTCCGCCAGAATAACCCGAAATTACGGACCTGGAAGTCGAGTAGTTAGTAGCACGCATGGTACACGCAAGTACCGTGCGCAACCATTCATTTCTCAGCCGAGGAGACAAAGACCGCACAAATAAGAGAAAGTATAGATATGGCGCAGCTTGGCACATTACTTGGAGAGGGGAGATAGCTTCAACTTAGTAGGGAGCCAGAGTTAAGGTGGGGATGTAAGGAACTCAAGTTGAGGGCAGTATTTTTGTAGCTTAAATATCAAAATATTTTTAGTCAAAATAAATAAAGTATGGCTCCATTAGAAACATAAGAGTTTAATTTTTTCAAAATGGTGACCTCAACAGTTCTTAAATATTTGTCAAGGGTGTCCTGGACTTTAATGACCACATTTTCTCTTCATTTAAAAAGGTTGTAGTCTAATGCCTCTATGCTCGTGACAGATAGTCAAGAACTGGTATCACCATGTGAAAAAATTTATACTCTATATTTGTTCTAGAGCAATATTTTATTTATTCTAACAAAAATGTTTTGCTATAGAAAATTGCGAAAACACTGTCCCTAATTAGAATGCTCTAATTCCCCACCTTAAGATACGTATTTATACAGTTTTAATGACAAAATTAATTTTTTCAACAAAATCAATAAAATATTACTTTATTAGATACATACATTACGATTATCTTTAAACATATTGTAATATCAACGGTTTTTGAATATTTGTCATAAGCATCTCGGAATTTGAACAGACACTTAATAAATTAATTTAAAAAAAGTCCCGGTAAAATTCTACGATGCCCATGATCAATATTCAAGAACTATTGATATTAAAATGATTATTAAATTATATAAAATTTATCGACTATAAAAATATATATTTATTCTATTTGACCAAAAGTTAACTCGTGTTCCCTTCCATGCCACCTTAAGGCAAATTCATACACACAATTATGTTTTTTTTATTTAGAGCGATTTGAGTTTTGCCAATCAAGAACGATGCTTTTAAAATAATATTATTAAAGCATTTAAAAAGGTGTTGAGGATAAAATATAAGCCGTTTGATGATTTTTTTTCAAACCTGATATATATTTTTTATCTGATTATGCCTCGGAATATTTGCTTGATTTTGACCTTTGCTTGACTATGACTTGTTTAATGATGAGTGACTTTTTTAATTACAATATTTTCTGAAATTGCTATATCGATTTTTTTAAACGTACATCTAAAGAATATTTGACTTTTCAAATGAAAATCAATATCTTGTGAATAATTCCTTTAAGGATAATATACAAATGAAAGTTTATTTTAATATTCTAGTTTTTTAAATGGTTATAACGATTCGGTTTAAAATGGGTAACTGGTAGGTATTTTTACATAATGCATAGTTAGATTTTATTTTTAGTAGTTAAATAATACCTAATTTTTTAATAAATTTAAAATATTAAACAATTGTGTTCTAATTTAAAATTTGAAACCATTTTACATGATAAAAAGTAATGTATTTATTTAAAAAAATTATTTTACTTAAAGTTAGTTTAGCTATAACAAATTTTGAAAAAAATTTTATTTAAAAAAAACTGCCTTGAAAATTTAGTTCAAATTGGATAGCTGTGAACTATTTTTCATGATAAGTATGAAATCGTTTTTATTTTTAAATATTGAAAAAAATTTGTGAGCAGTTTACAGATATTCATAGCATCTGATATTTTAAAATTTTAGATTTGTTAAAAATAATTGAACCATTTTATTTAAATAAATGTGTGAAAAGTTTTTATCGTGATTAACAAGATAAAGGGCTTGTTTTTCTTAGTAAAATTTTCTTAAGGGTAGTTTACTGATATATATATATATATATATATATATATATATATATATATATATATA
>CABFVX010002317.1:34984-71977 GCA_902151425.1 Timema shepardi | reverse complement strand
AAAAAAAAAAAAAAAAAAAGTTGTATACCTTGTCGAGTAAGGAAATCCTGTTTACCTTGTATACCTTTTCGATTATGAAACTCCTGCCTACCTTATCGTATACCTTGATGATTAAAGAATTCCTCTCTTACTTAACAAATTAAACAATCCTACCGTTGGTGTTAACATTTAAATTGTAATATATATATTATAAAAAAGTATTTTTATATATTAAAATAATATATTTATAATATACATTTGAATGCGGTTTTAAATTGATCTGATTGTTTATAGATGAGATTTCTCCTTTTAATCACACACACATAATATTATTATTATTATTATCATCACCACGTCTTATTACCTGTTCGGGTTATACGAACTTACGCTAATGTGTAATGGTAGGGTGATATTGAGATGAAATGGAGGACCTACATTTTAACATGGGATCCGAACCACGGTGGAGGCCTTGCATTCCCCACATCCACAAGTTGTGATAAATACACGTTTTGTCAGAGGTGAAGAAAGGGTTTTCTTTATTTAGCATCACGTCTTACTAAACGTTCGGTTTATACGCCTATCTGGTATCTTCATAAGCATAACTTTGCCAAAATCAATGTTTTTCAAACCGGTTGAATAAATATGTAAATTTATCTTCTTTACAATTGAGATGTAAACCATTTTAGTTAGTACAAACATTAGTGTTATGTATTATACTTATAATCAAAATATTTTTGAGCAGTGTTTTTGTGACCATGTTATAACTGTAAGTTTATGTTGTGGTAACAAACTTTCTCTTATGATATAATTGTTATGTTTTTTATTGTAGTGAATGAAGATAAATCTAGCTCAATAAAGGTATTACATTGTAAAGGGGATTGAATATCAGCCTTAAAACCTCCTATATTAATTCTGAAGACTCAAAATTTGGTGCCAGCCTATCAAAGTGTTCATTTCTTCAGAAGAGAAATATAACTACAAAGATATATATGAAGATGATTAAATTAATTGATCATATACTAATTTTTTTAGTTCAGCAGCTTTAACCGCATTTTGAATAAACGGATGTTTTCAAGTTTACCATAGCTATGATGAAAACAAACAATAGCACAATACCGTATTTTTCCCCACCGTGCCTTTAAATCCATACTGAATATCTGAATTTTACTACACTAACGAAGTAGGGGCGAAGAAGATATAATTTGGAAAACATGCTATTATTTATGCATTTTAGTGAGGATTACTCTATCTAGATATCATATTCTGAAAATTGAAAAATGACACATGGACACAGGGTCTTATTCCCGTGTCCAGGTGTCATTTTTCAATTTTCAGAGTAACAGGTTAGGATTCAAACTCCGAACCCTCACTACCAACAAACCATACTAAACGGGCTTAGTGTATAAGGGTCCACCAGTGCAGGTTATCTCTTAAATGGACCGAAGGATACGAGATAGTCTCAAAAGATGGCTGCCAAATTAAAAATTAATTAAACCCCGGGGTATGTTTATAAAGTTTCTTAGAGTAGCGTTGCTCGTCCAATACCCACAACATTTGACGATTCACTAGCAAACATTGGTAAATGAATGCCTCTCTAAATTATGTATCTTGGCTTCAGTTCTGTGTAAGCAAGTTAGTCCCTCTAGGTACCAGTGTATCAATTTCCGCAGTTTACATGTTGTTGCTGAATGTTTCAGTGGACATAAAGCCCTTTGTTTTCTTTGACCTGAGGGATCTCGGTAATCGCATTATATCACAATTCTCTAGCGATTGTTTAAAGTAAATGTGCTTGACTTTCGAATGATAGGTCAAATTATTATTTAATATTCTGTTGAAACAATCAATTCATTCAAATGAAAGCAATTGAATAGTTTTAGATAGTTGTTCGACTTTGAGCTGTACAACTACAAGTGGATTTGTATTGAAATAGCCTGATAAACATCCGAACAATTAAGGATAATAATTGTTGTTCAACCTTGTGGCAACAATTTAGTATTACTTGTGACAGGTGAATGAAAATATCACCAACATAAATTAATGTTCATGTTTTAGTTTGAATGATTTATCAGTCAGAAAGTATTATTATTATTATTATTATTATTATTACAAATAATTATTATTTTATGCTATTGAATTGTAAGTTTTAAATTTATGATGATGGTATTTCATATTATAGTTTTACACAGAAACCAATTTTGATATATATTTTTATTACTGCATATTACTACCTGTTCAGTTTATACGCATATCTGATAGCTACTATAATGGAGTAGTGACGAGGAAGGAAGCATTTTGGATGTAATCTACCCGAAGAAGGAGCGTGGGAAGCCCTTTAAGTAAAATCACCCTAAGTAGACCAGACTGTGATTCAAACCCCTATCTCCTCGTCATCAGCAGTCCAGTTCAACACGAGAATGATGTCTTAGAGCAATCGGCCACTGAAGCGGGCATCCATATTTTTGTTGTATAATTATTGGCTTTAATAATATTTAGAGATAATAAATAGGCAACCAGACCTTAATTCTAATATGTTCCTTGTTCCTTATATGAACTAAGATTTTTATTCTATATGTTATAGCAGTTTAAAGTAAAAAAGCATCCAAATATTAATATTGCATAACATAAATCAATAATTATTTTAGTGAACTTTTAAATGTTATACTATTTTATCTAGTAAATTAATCAAACTGCTATCTAGTTATAGCAATATGATACTTTATCAAAATATAGTGTAATGCAGTTTAACAATAGCCTATTTTAAGAAAATATTTATATTATAATAATCTAATAATACATTATATGTATTATAAAATAATAATACTATCCATTTTCTAGTTCAAAACCCATCAATTTTGTTTGCGGTGAAAGATGTATTTTAATGTGTCAAACCTTAATAAATTTGATATATAACGTTTATCTAACAAGACAAATGAAAATAATGTTCAATGTCTTATTAAAACAAAAGTGTGACTACGAATTTAATAATGTTTGGATTATGTTAAAATATTAGTAGCTTGAAGCAATAAATGTAATCTCCTTGAAGAGAGGTTTTAAATAGACAACGGCTTTTAAATAAAATGTTTCATAAAACAAAAACAAAACTTCAAAAATCCACATAGGAGTCACTCTTGCAATAGATTGAAGATTGAATATACTGAGAATCAATTTTCCTAAATGGATTTCCATTCTTTCACACGCCAATCTGGATACAAGTCTTCTAAATTCTATCTTTCTCCTCCCTTTATCTTTGGTACACATAACATAAATAGACTAAATACTAATTGAACAAATCTTCATCCTCTAACAAAGACAAGTCAGTTTGAAAGTGTTGATGTATTTGGTGTATATTATTATTATTATTATTAGCACCACGTCTTACTACCCGCACTTACGCTAATGTGTAATGGTAGGGTGATTGTGAGATGAAATGAAGGACCTACAGTTTAACGTGGAATCCGAACCACGGTGGAGGCCTGGCACTCCTCACATTCACAAGATGTCTTGTCAGAGGTGAAGGAAGGGTTTGGTAATCAGATAAATCTTTGCCGGGACCGGGGATCGAACCCCGGCCGCCAGCATAGAAGTCTGACACCTTACCCCTAGACCACCAGGTCACCCTATTATTTGGTGTATATATTTTTTAGAAAATAATTAGTTTCTTAGCTGGATTTGTGGAAAAAAAAGGTTTCTCTTACTAGCCTACATATAAAAATTCTCTTAAACGCTAAAATAATCATATAAAAGGTTGAAATAGGGTTTAATAAGTATAGTATAGGTCAAAGAAGAACAGGTTGACTTTTGAAAGGTGACTAATACAATTAAGAATCTAGGTTTGGGTGGCCTTTAATATCCAGATATGATTTTGGGTATATATATATATATATACATATTACAATCCTTTTAATAGCTATTATCGGGTGAATGAATTTTGAAAAATATTTAATTGGAAATAGCTCTAGTGATTTTGTTCGAAATTTCTCTTTGGGGATTAATTTACATGATAAATTATATTGTGTGCCTATTTTTCTATAGTGAATTAATTTAAGGGTAATATACTAAATACCCATTTTTAAAAATTTGAAATTTAATAAAAGTGTATTTTTTAATTTTGTTTAAAATGAAAAATCGTTTTTCTTGATGATAAAAAAATTATTTTTATTTTTACAAATATAAATAGTTTGATGGTGATTAACAAATAACTAGCTTTTGAATATTTGAAGTTTTTAAAAAAGTTTTTGAACAATTTGGTTTAACTTTTATTTACCGATTGTTTATGATGTTAAATAAGATGTTAGAACTATGTTTGTTTTTCTAAGTAAGAATTACTAGAGCTAGGTTTACAGAAAACCTCTTTTTGATAATTCAGTTACATGTTATAATACATATTATGGAAAAGTTTGTACGCTTGTGTTGTACAGTATATTTAGTATAGAACTAGCGTTCGCATTCAACAATTTTTGTTAATTGGCTACATATCGTTACTTTCTTCCTCTAACATAACTATGAATACCCATAGAATTATTATTATTATAACCACATCTTAATACCCGTTCGGGTTATACGCATATACCCATAAAAAATGTAGTTCAATCACCAGAAGATATGTTGTTTTTCAACTTCAATCATTTTTAATAAAATACAGTGTAAGACTAAAATAAACTTACTTAAAGTATTTCATTTAGAACATGGATTAAAGTTAAAACCAGTAAATTAGGTCTTACTTAATGGTAGTATACCTGAGTTGAACTTGGTAAACTTGAATGATTCTATCTTCCTCCTCAAAAAGGGGGCTTTATTTATTCTTCAAAATAAACTTGTGTTTTGTGTACTTAATTCTCTTAATAATTCCTTCCCGATTGAATTACATTTTTAGTGGCCTTGTAAAATATAATAACATGTATTTTTTTGAAATACTTACTTTGGTTGAACATTTATTTTTATCGTAATAACGGTGACCTGGTGGTCAGGGGTAAGGTGTCTGACTCCTGTGTTGGGAATCCGGAGTTCAATCCTCGGTACCGGCACAGATTTATCTGACTACCAAACCCTTCCTTCACTTTTAACAAGACGTATATTAATCACAACTTGTGAATGTGTAGAATGCCAAGCCTCCACCGTGGTTCGGATTCCACGTTAAACTGTAGGTCCTCCATTTTCATCTCACAATCACCCTACCATTACATATTAGCGTAAGTGCGTATAATCCGAACGGGTAGTAAGACGCGGTGCTAATAATAATATTGTAATAACCTTCTTGGGATCAAAATTAAAATATTGTATTTTAATAGCAAAGCAAGAATAAATTTATGATATGCCTATATATTGGTGATTATTCGATTCATTTATCCACTATCTCGGTTTCAACGGTAGTTCACTCAAGAAAAGTAACCGAATAATATATTTTTAATTCACAGCGTATTACTACTCGTTGTATATATCACATATGTACACTGATTCGTTAAATATGAGAAATTTAGAATTCAGAGGAAATTTACTAGCATTTGCATGGAAGGAGATTGGGAAACAATATAGGTTAAGCCCTATCAGTTCACTCGACTGGTATTTTAACCCCTATCATCCCATCAATAGAAGTACAGTTTACTGAGAGAGCTAAGCCCAATACTGTGTTACTACTAATGCGTTTTTCACAAATTTCACTTTTAAAATAATATATTTAAATTAAATTATTGAAATCAATTATATTTTTCAAAAACTCTTCTTACTAACTATCCATGTTATACTTATTTTAACTAAGAAAATAGGATAGGTACAATGAAGGTATAATTTAGAGTAAGTGTTCCTGCATTGGCATGAAGAGAGGGGAATGAACTTTAGGGGAGAAATATTGATCACACCCAACCGGGATTATAATTCAGACATTCCAAACAACGGAAACTCACACTAAATGAGTCTTACTTTTAAAGCGTGTGTCTGCTAATATTGGTAAACTACTTACGGTTCTTACTTATAGTAAATATATTTTAAGTAATTTATTTATATACATTTTTTTAAATTTCATATAATGTATTATGAAGTACGTATAAAAATTGATTCAATTTCACATATAAATATTCATTGCCTAGGCCTAAAATCTAGCATTGAATTATTTCAGAGTAATGTGTAATTTGTAAACTAGTTTTTAACTCATGTGATGAAATAACTCCTTTTTAGGGGAATGTATACAACATACCTTTAAAAATTAATCAGTTATTTTTATAGATATTTTATAAGGGATCAATATCATTGTGACCGGCGCTGGTTGTAGTATGGGGTTTAAGGCAGTAGTATTCAAACTATTTGTTCGTGTATCCCAATAAATAATTTATTTTCAATCTGGTAACCCAAACCTATTGGTGCATAATGCAAGATATACATATTTTATAATCTATATCTAAATCAAATAAAATATCTTCCCTCTAAAAAAATGACACATAACCATGTTTATATATTTAAATTGTACTTAACCCCTATATGACTTTGCATACCCTCAGGTTGAATAACAATGGTCGAAAGCATCCCTCTCGTGTTAGATTGGATTTACCGTGAGAAGGAAATCGTGCTTCGAATTCCAGTCATAATTTGAAAATGGTTTTCCATTAATAGCTTCCCACCCTCCTTTTAATAAAATGAGGTTATAATTCCTTGAAAATTCTACCTTTATAATGTATATTCCATCATCGTAGTTAATGCATTAGTATAATCTGAACATATACCAATGCGGGGTTAAAATACAGTTTTGGGTGTAAAACAATACATTTATTGATTTTTTTTTGGCACTGCGTCTTACTACCCGTTTATTGATTTATCAATTTATATGAATCCCAATAATACAGTTTGATCAATTCTACTTTTAAAAATGCATTTGTACTACAAGCAAGTTTTTAAAGGATGAATTACATCTTTATAAGTAAAACATCCTATTTAAACGTAAGATAAAGGAATATTTTTTATGCTCTAAATAGAAACAAAAGGTAAATCCCCTGACAAAATATATTTCGTGGTTTACCATGATCTACTTGCGTGATACATTCATTAAGAAGATAAGTAACTGGGGATTACCTAAATGAATACCGCTATAATCTCAACAAAACTGAAGAAGTCCCTTAAGAGTTTTAATTCTATTACTGGTTGGCCGCCATCCAGAATACCTCGTGCTCTGGAAGGGTGATATATAAAAAGATAAAATGAAATAAAAATAAAACCCGGCAAATACTTGAACCGAAATAACGTTTCATTACTTTATATTTTACTATTTTCTTTCCACGAATAAAAATTTCCTTTGTGTATCTGTGCGCGTGTCTCTGCTTTATTTTTTTTTCTAGCTCACCGGTAGCAACAAAAAATGTTGATAGAAGAGAAAATGAAGACACATTTCCATGAATTTGAATAAGACTACACTTTATGGTTAAAGGTTTTTCTATACAAAGAGTTCATTCCCTGTTTGGATTGCTTCTACCTCATGAAAAAACAATAATACCCGTATTTGCAAATTTGTTTACTTAGGAATACTTTTTTAGACGATTTGATATACTATTCAAAATTAGTTTGCCCTGATATTTTTGTGTAATTTTAAAATAATCAAACCCGCATTGGTAGGCATGTGGCCTTAATGTTAGGCTCATTTGTCTGGTTTGGCAGTCATTGGGAGATCAGGGCTCAAATGCCGGATGGTTTTCTAAGGATGGTTAATATATCATTAATAGTTTACCACTCTCTCTCTCTCTCGACAAATTAAGCTACCTTTATTCTAAATGCAACCTTTATTTTACTTAACCTATTAGTGTAAATAAATATTCGGATATTATGAACGCTTACTAAGACGCGGTGCACAAAAACAAAACAAGAAATATATCTTAAGATTAGAAAATAAAAGGTTAGATGAAATTTTTAGAGGTATTAATCTGTTAAACATTTAAAAACCACCCTGTCTCTCCAACGAAGGTTAAAACGATTGAACACACTCTAATAACACCTTCTGTTAGGAGAGAAGTAAACATAAATTAAGATATAATAAATCCACTACACGACCTATTTCACTCTAACCGAGGCTGAGGTAGGAGCAAACGCCTTATCTCCACTTCCACTTCACCACACGAGGTAGTGAGATTATCTTTCAAGATTACGCTTTTCATCCTACGAACAAAGATATTTTTAGTTCACATTTATGAATTCCTCTAAAACTAGGATTCAGTGAGATGAGAACACCCTAATCCTACGTCGCCACACAGACTCAACGCAGGTTAGGCTTAGAGGTAGTCTGAATTAAGTTAGTTTTTATTGGATACTTTACATAAGCTATCTGCACCGGTAGAAGGGCGAACAAAGGGATCAGTATTGTTCTGTCAGGTTTGCCCGTAACATGAAGGTCGGAGCTAGAATTCTGAAAGTATTTACTAAAATGTATATCCCTAAATTATTTCTAACTCTCCCCCCACACAAGTGAGTACACACACTCTAAAATTCTTCTTTCTTTATCCCCAACCTATTAGCGTAAATACGTGAGTAGGTAGGACTGACGGAGAGTAGCATAACGTAGCACGTAACATACAATCACAATATTATGGGCTTTATAAATGATATTTTACTAAATTTCGCAGACAAAATATCTGGCTTCAGTGGAACCATAGTCTAACGCGCTACTCTTGCAGTAAGCTAGATTGCCGATGATGGGAAGATGGAGGTTAAAATATCGGTCAGGTTTAATGAGGGTGTTTTTTTCAAAATTGTTTTCCTCATTTCCTCCACACAAATGAGGATACACTTCCTATAAATTTAACCTTCCTTATAACTACCACGAGCATAATTAATATATAAGCGTACAGCCCAAACGAGTAGTAGTAAGATGCGGTGCTAAAAAAATTGTTAAAGGATTGTAAGAAATATATAATAAAGAAAGCAATATGCCTATTTCTGAAATATAATAAATAAACTATGAAAATAAATATTGACACTACGCTTTATAAATCTAAACTATTTAATAGTAGAATGCCATCTAATAAATTAATGGATGTGCAGCAATATTACAAGAGCATAATAAAAACGACATGAAGCTATTATAGGTATAAAAAGATTGATTCTGTACTAATTACTAAACCTCGTCATACGGATCTTTCTTAAACTATATTATTAAAGTAGAACAAACAAGGAGAACATAATACGTGTGCTACTATTAAAACTAATGACCATCTCAAACCTCAAAATGTTAATGCTATTTAAAAAAAACATATTATAGATTGATAAGGAGAGATAATATTAATTTGTAATTCAATCAATGAACAAGGAATTTATAAAATGTATTAGGCAAAGTTGTGCTAAACATTAAACAAACTTGAAAAAAAATACATAAAAATTATTAATTAGTTCATATCAATCATAAAGAATAACGCTCAATGTAATGTCCTAATTTTGTTTTTTTTCAAAGGATCTTATAATAGGATTTTTGACTGTCATTCTTCATGATATATATGATAGTGATGTTTTATGTATTTTTCCAGTTTGTTTAATGCTTAATACAACTCCATTCAATACCTTTAAAATTGTTATCAATTCATAATACATTGATTGATTCCCAAGTTAATGTCAATGTGCCTAAATCAATTCCTACATTGTTTACTGAAGAATAAGCAATTAATGATATGAATTTAAAATGTATTATTGTGTGTCAAAATTGATTTATTAAACCTATTTCAAATAATCTGAAAACCCCAGACTTTAGCGTCTGCCATTTAAAGTCATTATAAAAGGATTTACTTAAACTGTTTGCAGAATTTTCGAACAAAAAATATGAGACAGTGTTTCTGGGGTTTCCAAGTCTTTTTGGCAATTACAAACTATGAGGTTGTTTTACGATTTAAAAACCTCGTTTCAATACTACTGTTATAGGTATATTTATGAGTGTAAGAATTATACACGGATGTAAGTCATTAAAATATTTTTTTACCAATTTTTGTATTATCTTAACACAAATTAGAGCTATTACAAAATTATATTTTTCACTTTCGTATTCTACTACCTCACATAGCTACATTTTATATCCGGGTTACATTAAATTGATTGCGAGAAATTGTCATCTACGCTGATGTAAATTCGTTTATAGGTTTACAGTGAAGTCTTCGTTTTAAAAGTTTTGGTGCAACATTGATCTAAGAATTTGGTGGAGATTTTGTATTTTTTCGGCTCTTTAGATTAAGACAAATCGTTTGCTAAAGTAAAAGGTCAAGTAATTTAAAAAACAGCTGTGTTATATTTTTATAAATATAATTACAGTTTAGTACTTTAGTTTGAGTTTGTCTAGTTTCCTAAATATCCTAAGTTCAATTCCCATTACGGTAAAATATATTACTGAGAAATTGAAACTTTATTTCTATCTAAAACTTAAGTATATAGATTAGGGCATGGTTTTTGTGATTGGTCTGGAATTTATAGCAATCATTCAATAATATAATATAATATAATATATCTTACTGACTCAATAGCGTACAAATAACCGTGAATATTTGCTTTTTGTAAGATTTAGACCAATCATTCAAGTTAAGCATTTAACTATTAATATTGAGAGCCCATTTGGTGGACAAACTGTCTTATGCGTCACTCTCGCAATAGACTGAGCTGCCGATGACAAAGAGATCGAAGTTGGAATCCTGGTAGAGTGCAATGAAGATGTTTTTTCTTAAATGGTTTTCTACTCTATACACACAGATGCGGGTAAATTTCCTTTAAATTCAACCTTTCATTACCTTAATAATCATATATATCAAATCAACATATAACATCCATATTAGCTAACCTAGAATATTATTCCTAGTACTATTCCCCAGCCCTTGTGCCTTGATCAATAACAGGGATAACCATTATGAAAATATAAAATGGCTTCATCAGCATCACTAAGAATCGAAAAAAGGCCCCTTTGACTTGTTGTTTACTTCTCAAAGCTTTTAGCCATGGGGAAGTGTACTGTGTGGAATTTTATTGATGTAACCTATTTGAAAGAATCAGCTCTGTGAGATAAATAACCAATTGCCAAGATATTTTGTTAAATTTTTAAGAAAATATGTGAATAAATAAATGTGTAAAGGAAGTGTAGATTTTAATTTTACATTTAAATAATAAATATTATGTTAGAAGTAGTTTACTGTAATTTGTTTAGGTCAATATGTTTCAAAATAAACTATCTTAAGCTTATTTTATCAAAAATATGACATAAAACTTATTAAAACTCTAATTATTTGTACGGTTATCTCACAAATTAAACTCAACTAATACTTTCAATTACGTTAAAAATAACAGCTTTGATGCGGGAATCAAACCTGGCACCTTTAGCTTAGAAAGCACAGGTTGTGATAATTAGCTTAGTTGAATTTCAAATTCAGCGTTGGATGGGTTAGCCTATGTGAATAGCCTTCATACATGTTTGTGTTACATATAAATTACAAATAATATGATGGATCTAAAAATAAAGCATGCTAATTCAATATTAATAGTATTAATATTAAACTGTTTCAACTAACAGCACACAAAAACAGTTTTGACTTGACTCGCTGTTACATCAAGCTATTAAATAACGTTATATATATAACATCCCAGCGAAAATGGATTGGTTAAACGATTATGTTACGTGGTTGTAACACTCAACATGATTTAAAGCAAAACGTTTGTAATGTATTTCTTGATCGAAACCGATTAAATTTCCAACCGATACTTGATTAGTTGTGCTATAAATTAGATATAGTATTGTTGTTCAATGAAAATTTGTGTTCTACTTTTTTTATAATTCCTACTTTTTTCATCCAAATAACGTAAATTTAACTTTAATCTTTTTTTCGCTATGTGCCCGGATCATTTAAAATAAATTACATTAAAGTGTTCGGGTCGAGGAAGATATAATTTAGAGGAAATATACCCTAATGTTCTTGAAGGGAGCGCGGTAAATAATTCAAAGTAAAACACCCACGGTATACCCTGATCAAATTCGAATCCTAACTAATCCTTCACCAACAAACCAGACTTAATGAAATTGATATTTAGTCCTTATGCTCTTCGCCGCGAGTAACTTAAAGTATCAAGGAAATAAATGGTACGGTGTTACACACAGAATTTCCCTTTTATCTTAGAATAGGGACATTTATTAAAATCTTGAAAGAATCGTGAAACAAGTAATTTAAATTGTTTCATAAGCACTCTACCAAAGAGCACACATGAATTAATATACACTGTAATAGAAACACTCAGAAAATATAAATCTCTCTGTCCACCAAAAAGTATAGAAATCAAGTTCACATTTAAAAGATCTTAATTTGATATATATATATATATATATAAACATAATTAGATATATATACATATATAGCCATACATGTATATATAAATAGACATAATTAGATATATATATATATAGTCATATATACACGTATATATACATATAAATGTATATATATATATACATATATGCTTATAACTTAAAAACTATTGTTCATATAAAAATATATTTCAAAGAAAAGATTTTACTTTTAATAGTACTAGAATTTTACAACTATAGGCTGTATAGAACCTGTTACACTTAGCTCAGTAGACAGACAGGATACCGACTGAGATAAGGTGTCGGACTGCATAAAAAATAATTATTGTGATAAATTCAAAATAATTAATAAAATTTATGATGATACAACCTTTATTTTTGTCTAAGGGCCAGTTTCATAGTCAAATTTAGTACGCCTCAAGTGTGGCGCTACACTAAATACAAGACAACACATACCTAAACCAGAATGGAATGGGCCAGTTTCCTATGCGAGAACGGCCCATTCCATTCTGGTTTAGGTAGGTGTCGTCTTGTATTTAGTGTAGCGCCGCACTTGAGGCGTACTAAATTTGACTATGAAACTGGCCCTAAGAGTGAGCCTTACAAGTTTTGTGACTGGCCCGGCCTGGCGTGTCCACCCAATGGAATGAAACTCCCAGGTTTGATTCAGGAAATGGCCGAAAAATTAATCATTATTAAAATTGGGATTCTCCTTCCATGGTAATGAATTAAACTATACGTTGTTATATATATGTAAATAAACTAATAATAAAACGTGTGCTGACGTAGTCAGTTGGTTCAGATAGAACACGCTGAGAAACACATTTTTTTTTTGCAAACTCATATTGAATATAAATAATTTAAATTATAACTATGTTGACATTAAATATGATTATCTGTTTAACAATATTACAAGATTATTTACTCTCTAATGTACAGTCCGTTTACCCTGAAAGGTAGCAATCGTATCTTGATAGAATACAATATTGTCCTTTTTATAATCAACAACATAGTGGAACAATGCAAGGCAGACTAACTACCTTTCAGGGTAAACAAAGGGTATTCTCTGTCTATGGTGAAACCTTACTTTCTTAACTTGATGCGATCCACTCTGGCCCTAATATATAAACTGTGCCATAGTGGCAACAAACAAGGTAAGTTTTCTACTTTTCAGAGTAAATGAAGTGTACGTTTCCTACTTTATCTGCTTGAGTGTCAAATTTATCTAAGGATTCACGTTTGTGTTAGACAGGGAGATCGGTGTTCGAATATCGGTCAGGTCTACTGAGGAAGGATTTTCCTAAATGCATTCTCACTATCTTTCCCCGAAGATGCGGGTAGGCCTTACACAGCACGGCTATTCCATCTACACAGAAACCGATCTTAAGCACACAAATATATTTTAAATCTTCCGATTTATTACAGTGGTAAGTCCAGTCGATGTTTGAATATAAAGTTAAGAATTTAAATTTAAAGATTATTATGTAATTAATGTTTATAATTTGAAAACTGGTATAACCCACATCGTTGTTTGCATGGGCTAACGTGTCACTCTCCTGGAGATAGGGGTTCAAATTCCCGTCAGGTGTACCAAGAGCATATCAATATCAAATATAACCGGCATCAGGGACAAACCCTTTAATTTAATCCCGAAAAAAGTTTTGACTCAACAAGTTAATGCCTGTGTAAATATTAATACTCTTACACTATAATACACTAAGTATTTTAATTTTCAACGAACTAATGTTAGAAATTAAAATGTATGTCTAAGGAAATGTAAAATAAAATATTTGTTTCAAATTAGATATATATTTATATGAAAATAGTTAAATATAAGAAATTTTTTTCCAAAAAATACTTTGTGTATAATATTAATTTTACATGATTGGGTAATTTTTATATAATTAGATATTTTTGTTTGTTAATTACTCTAAGCTGCCTGCATTAACTTTAGATAGTTCAACATAGTACACTTTTTTAAATTGGTAAATCACTTGTTTATAAGACAGGTTTTATATTCCGGCCTGGGCTGACAAATATATTTGATTTTTGTATAGGAATTTATTCGGTTTCCCTTTAGTAAATATATAGGCAGTTTAGCATACGTACTAAAATTGGATAAGATAGTTTGTAAAACGTACATTGATACAAGTTGTGTCTTAAGAAAGTACATGTTAAATACACCTTTACAAGTTGTAGAGCATCTTGAATACAAATTAGATTTATTTTTAACCTATAGTTTCTTCAAAGGTGTTTCAATTTTTTTTTTTTTTGCAAACCGTCTAGCTACCATTTTGTCCAATACTCACTTTTAGCTACACCAATAGAGTAGAGGTGAGGAAGTTCAATCTGGAGAAAATATATCCACAATTGCATGGAGGGAGACTGGGAAACAATTTAGGGAAAAAACAGCCTCGGTAAAATCGACTGACTTCAAACCCATGCTTGACGTTTAGTTTTTATATTATGTAAAATATAATTCGAACATAAAACAACTCTGGAAATATTGTCCCGTCAGATATGTCTGAATCGGCCCCTAGCTAAGAGATAGCTTTACAAGTCTCACTAGAAGAGATTGCCAATGTTGAAGGTCAAATAGTGTTTGAGTTAATGTTTCATACGTTCTATAATGCCCGGCACTTATAATGGGTGTTTGTAGAGGCTGACTATAAGTCTAGAAAGGATAAGATTCAAACCTGAAAGGAGCTAGAAATATCTCAGAAATATGTGTATGGGCTTGTTTAGTTGTGAAGCAATATATTGCATTTCGAGTTACAAAGTATAGGGGGCCAGGTGGCTGGGTGTGTCTGTAATTGATTTCAATTAGTTTGTAAGTCGTATTATATTGTGTTTACAAAGCTCACGTTGAACACTTAAATGTTGATTTGTATTACGATTCAAATTTTTTCTTTTACTAAAATATCAATGTTACAAAATACATATATTACCCAGATCAGTGGGAAGGTGCGTAAAGGTGTAAACCTCGTTTGGTCTAGTTTCCCTGCAGATCACTTAAGTTGGCCCCCCCACCCCATCAAAATTCAAATTTAAATGTACCACCGTTTTGCACCTGTTTTGCACCGTTTTGCACCCAAGTATTACGTTTTGCACCCAATGTATATGTAGGGGGGGCCAAGTTAATAGTAGCCCCCCCACTATCAAAATGTCGGATTTTTTTTAGGTCAACTTAAAGGTCCTGTTTTGCACTGTTTTGCACCCAAGTACGGCGTTTTGCACCTGAATAGTTTAGCAGGAAAAAAATATAAAAAAGGGAAAAAGGTGGGGGGGCCAAGTTAAGCGTAGCCCCCCCACCAATCATTAATTGTTTATTTTAATGCCAAAATAAAAGTCCTGTTTTGCACCGTTTTGCACCCAAGTATGGTGTTTTGCACCATAAAAGATTAGCGAGAAAAAAATATTTAAAATTCAAAAAAATTTAAGTCGTCTGACCCTCCCTCCGGCCCCTACACCTCAAATTAAGATTGTAAATGTACCACCGTTTTGCACCATTTTTGCATCGTTTTGCACCCATGTATTACGTTTGGCACCCTAACCCCAGAGACGCTACGACTGTTTATATGTAGGGGGGGCCAAGTTAATAGTAGCCCCCCCCCCCACTATCAAAATGTTGGATTTTTTATGTCAGCTTAAAAGTCCTGTTTTGCACCCAAGTATGGCGTTTTGCACCTGAATAGTTTTGCAGGAAAAAAATATTAAAATTGGAAAAGGTGGGGGGGGCAAGTTAAACGTGCCCCCCCCCCACTCACTAATTGTTTTTATGCCAAAATAAAAGTCTTGTTTTGCACCCAAGTATGGCGTTTTGCACCCTAAAAGATTAGCAAGAAAAAAAAATTAAAATAAAAAAAAATAGGTCTTTGTACCCTACATTCGGCCCCCACACCTCAAATTAATATTGTAAATATGCCATCGTATAGCACCTTTTTGGCACCGTCTCGAACCCAAGTACTAAGTTTTACAAACCAACCCCAGAGAGAGTACGATTGTTTTTCTTTGGGGACGAGGGCCACAATATATTTTTTTAAATTCAAATTTAAAAGTATTGAGTTGTACCGTTTTGCCCTCAAGTATAACGTTTTACAGCTTAATAGTTTAGAAAGAAAAAAATACTCAATAGTTTAAAAAAGGTATGTCTTGAGTGGGGGGGGGGGGAGAAGTTAAGCGTATACCCCATTCGATAATTTGGTTGTTTTTAATGACAAAATTGTCCTGTTTTGCACAATTTTGAACCAATTTTTTTTGCATCTTAATAGATTAACGAGGAATTTTTTTTTATAAAAAGTTAAGTTGTTGGACCCCCCTTTTCGCATCCAGCAACCCCATCCTCAAATTAAAAATGAAATTATTCTATAGATGTGCAAGTTAATTGCACCATTTTTCAACCTATCCCCATAGATGATACGACTGTATTAGTTTTTGGGAAGGGGGGGAACAAGTTCACTGTAGCTACCTCTTAAAATTGAATTAATTTTCAATGCAAAAAAAATTGTTTTTGCATTGTTTTGCACTTCAATAATTTTTCAAGGAAATAATACTTAGGGCCAGTTTCATAGTCAAATTTAGTACGCCTCAAGTGCGGCGCTACACTAAGTACAAGACGACACCTACCTAAACCAGAATGGAATGGGCCAGTTTCCTATGCGAGAACGGCCCAATCCATTCGAGTTTAGGTAGGTGTCGTCTTGTATTTAGTGTAGCACCGTACTTGAGGCGTACTAAATTTGACTATAAAACTGGCCTTTAGTATAAAAAATTGTGGAGGCCATTTTAAGTATAGTCTGGACACGCCCTCCCCATTTGATATTTTTTTTTGTTTTTCATGCCAAACTAAATGTCTTGTTTTTCACAATTTTGCATCCAAGTATTTCAGTTTGCGACATAATGTCTTAGAGGTTAAGAAAAACAATTTCATGTGAGAAAAATTAAGATTAGCTTAGTAATATTGATTTGTTACTGTCATATATCTATTTTATTTTGAATGATTTGCCACACAAGTATGGTGTTTTGCCCCCCAGCTCCAAAGATGCTACGACTATTTTTATTTGGTGGGAGGGGGATAGGTTGAGTGTAAAATCCCCCAATTTTTTTTAAAATCCTAATGTATAGGCTTTGTTTTGCAACTTAATAATGTTTCAAGAAAAAACATACTGAGAAAAAGGTACGGGAGAAGGGGATAGATAAAGCTAATCGTAGTCCTTTATATATGAGATACATGGGTTTTTTCCCTTGGCCAATATAAATGTACTGCTTTCCACACAAGTATGGTGTTTTGACACTAAGCAGCTTTGCACAAAAACATATCTAACATGTTAAAACGTACAAAGAAAGCTGAAAATGGCTTAGATAGGAATATACTCTCAATGAAGCAATGTACATACATTTAAACATATTTTTTGAATATTTTTTAACGTTTTACTATCCAATAGCTTAGTTATAAAAAATATGCATTACAAGTTGGAAAATTCTTTCTATTTTAACGTAGAAGAGAAATATTATTTATTGGTAAGAGAAAATTGTTAACTACTACCAAAATATACTTTAAACTTCTAAGATTTAGTCAGAAAAAAAAATTAATAAGTTAATATGAGCGTGGCTAAGAAAGGCGTTGGTGTCTTAGATGCAAAATTAGCACTAAAGTACCATAGCTATTTCTCTCTGAAGTTTGTAGCTTATTTGAAAAATACGTATTATTCCTTCCTTTGCCTGAAATGTGATTTAAAAAAAAATAGGTTTTTTAGATTGCTAATATTTTTTCAAGCCATCTGATTTTTAATGCACTCGAAAGCAACAACATTACCACCCCTAAATCTATTAGCTTTTGTGAAAGCATTAAAAACAATTGAAATATATTGAAATTATAATATATTTTATTGTTGAATAAGGCACAAATATTATAAAAATATGACTAATATTTTAAAAATGTTGATAATATAATATCTAGGTAAAAAGAAGAAATTATTTTGTAAAATTAAAATACATTATCAAAAATAGAACGTTCTTTACAATGTACATATTATAAGTTAGTTATTAATATATAAAATGCTATTTCACGTTAAAAAGCTGTATGTTTAAATTTTAACACTTTTTAATATATTTTGGGTAAAGTTCTTATAGACAAGCCGTCAGTTGATACATTCACTAAACATATCAATAAGTGTGAGGTCTTAGTATTTAAAACATTTATGGTTTGAACAATTAATAATAATTACAATATGTTATAACAAATATGAATACGTTTAACATAGTAGTTTCTCATCAGTATCTTTATGTTCCAAGCTGAAAGAAAGGTTAGTGTCTAAAGTTAATCTAGACTGAATTAATATAATTTACATTCACACTGCATAAAGCAGATAAAACAAATTCAGTTAACAACCAAATAGTGTTTTATACAATCCAAATTATGATTTCAAAGTTTTATGCTTTGTTTTTTCCAACAGTTATTTGTGGTTATGGTAAGCATGAGAGCTATTTTAGGAACTGAAATATTAAAATTACATTAGATTTACATGTAAAGTTAGGATACTTTTTGGTATCCACTTTTTGTGAAACCAAGTTTATTTGTAAAGCATACACAGGATAGGTTAGTTAAAAATCTAATTTATTATTGTAATAAATATGACTATGATACGTCTGTTCACATTAGGGGTTTTGTTCCATTCTTTTATATAGTCATTGTAAAACGAAAAGTAATAAGGAGGTATAATTGCTACAATAAGAAACAATCCTGTCCGCTTCATCACATCAAACAAAAGCCATATACAGTTCAATAATGTGTACTTCTATTCCAGTGGTACTCAAACATTTTCATTCACATACCCCAAGATAAATTCTTCAACTTTATACCCCAAAGTTGTTGGTGCATAATGCAAGTTATACATATTATATGATCTATATCTAGGAGTAAGAGAGAGAAAGAGTAAACTGGCGATCCCAGATTGCTTGTCCTCGCATCTAGGTCTCTTGTGGTTAGCCCTAAATATGGAGCTGATTATTCAAGTCTTATCATTAAATTATATATATATATATATGATGGGACGGGTGAAAAGGGCCCTTATCCTCCCCAATACCAAGACTGAGTTATTGATTGATTCTTGTAGAGGATTACATGCTTTTTATTGTTGAATAAGACACAAATATTATAAAAATATGACTAATATTTTACAAATGTTGATAATATAATATCTAGGTAAAAAGAAGAAATTATTTTGTAAAATTAAAACACATTATCAAAAATATAACGTTCTTTACAATGTACATATTATAAGTTAGTTATTAATATACAAAATGCTATTTCACGTTAAAAAGCTGTATGTTTAAATTTTAACGCTTTTTAATATATTTTGTGTAAAGTTCTTATAGACAAGCTGTCAGTTGATACATTCACTAAACATATCAATAAGTGTGAGGTCTTAGTATTTAAAACATTCATGGTTTGAACAATTAATAATAATTACAATATGTTGTAAAAAATATTAATACATTTAACATTGTAGTTTCTCATCAGTATCTTTATGTTCCAAGCTGAAAGAAAGGTTAGGTCTAAAGTTAATCTAGACTGAATTAATATAATTTACATTCACACTGCATAAAGCAGATAAAACAAATTCAGTTAACAACCAAATAATGTTTTATATAATCCAAATTATGATTTCAAAGTTTTATGCTTTGTTTTTTCCAACAGTTATTTGTGGTTATGGTTAGCATGAGAGCTATTTTAGGAACTGAAATATTAAAATTACACTAGATTTACATGTAAAGTTAGGATACTTTTTGGTATCCACTTTTTGTGAAAACAAGTTTATTTGTAAAGCATACACAGGATAGGTTGGTTAAAAATCTAGTTTATTCATGTAATAAATTTGGCTATGATACGCCTGTTCACATTAGGGGTTTTGATCCATTCTTTTATATCGTCATTGTAAAACGAAAAGTAATAAGGAGGTATAATTGCTACAATAAGAAACAATCCTGTCCACTTCATCACATCAAACAAAAGCCACATACAGTTCAATAATGTGTACTTCTATTCCAGTGATACTCAAACGTTTTCATTCACATACCCCAAGGTAAATTCTTCAACTTTATACCCCAAAGTTGTTGGTGCATAATGCAAGTTATAAATATTATATTATCTATATCTAGGAGTAAGAGATAGAGAGTAAACTGGCGATCCCAGATTGCTTGTCCTCGCATCTAGGTCTCTTGTGAATAGCCCTAAATATGGAGCTGATTATTCAAGTCTTATCATTAAATTTTTTATATATATGATGGGACGGGTGAAAAGGGCCCTTATCCTCCCCAATACCAAGACTGAGTTATTGATTGATTCTGCTGAATGCTGAATTCGATGGTGTTTTTAAATTTTCTTTATCTAATAAAATGACTGAGCCATAATTTTTAAAATCTTAGCCATATAATAACCCTTTTTGAGAAAACTGCGATTAAATTTGTATATATTGAACTAACTCTAAACAAAATATCTCTCACCTATTTCAGCATTTTATCTAACGTGTAAAAAGTGAAATATAAACTATGTTTAGTTGATCAGAACATGCTAGGAAGCTTTTCTAAAAACACGATATTTTGACACAACAAACTTAAATTGGCTTTCCTGAACATTTTGTTCATGGAAGATAAGGTATATTTCCCTGTGTACTATCACACACACACACACACACACACACACACAATTAACGTATTCGCCGAGATGTCTTCACGTATCCCGGGGGTACGCTTACCCAGTTGAGTACCACTGCTAGTTAATATCACATAACTCATAATTCTAACCTTTGTGTTTTGGAACTGAAATTAATAGATTAGTCTATACGCTTGTGTATATAATATTTACTTTTTAAACATAGCTTAATAAAGTTTGTTATAAATTGTGCTTAAAGTAGTTTGAAGAAATTGTGTATATAAGCTATAGGCCTACTTAATGTTGGATTTTGAGACCCTTTACAGATTACCGTAACTTTTTAATAAAAACTAATGGGTCTCACGCAAAATTTTGGATACATTTACTCTTCAAAATGAAACATCAGTTTTGATCGCATGCAGTAAAAATTGGTAAAAGTAAGAAATAATTTAAACACAACAAACAATCAATTCATTCATATGAAGAACATAGCATTGTTCGAAATACATAATATATAATAATCATTCGTATGGGCCATTCGGCTGTATAGATAAGTTTAAGAAAAGCTGTAATAGTTCACAAAGCTCTATCTATGTGCAAGTGAACTCACACCATCCATACAATAAAACACTGTCCAGATCTTCAGAACTAATATGTAACATATTTTTAGTATTTTTTATGTATAAATTAACACTAATAATTAGATTAGTAGCTAAAGCTTCAAGGTTTATTTAAATGGTTCAACATATGATTTAGGTAGAATGGACAACTTAGGGTAGCCTGTATTGCAATCATAATGTATTACAATGCGTAACATATATTTATGTATATTAATTGTATTATTCTATACATTTATAAGTATAATAAAATCCCTTATAGATTATCTCGAGATTTTGATCTTTAAAATAAAGGGTTAGTTGTCATAGCTTTATATATAACATGTCTTCTATCAATCAGAAACTTATTTTTAACAAAACTTTAATTAAATGTCTACATCATACGAGTATGTTGAAATTATATATAGCTAAAACAGGAACGAGGGACGTTATGACCCTTAGTTATTTATATTCTAGGATAATATCCTTTTTATTGCTTTCATGGAAGACATAATAGTTATTAGTAGCTTGTGGCCATTGTGTTCCGTTTGAATGTATTTTATAAGCAACATACAGTAGTATGAGATAAGCCTGGGCCAATTAAAGTAAAAATGGATGGGTGGAGAGGGAAGGACAATGTGTTTGTCTTGGGAGAAAGGGTAAGAAAGTGTTTCTTGCAGATAGCGTCCAGCAATTCTATAAGCTGTGAACAATTTCCCTATAGTATAATCCTTGTCTTATTAAGGCATTGTAGCGTTTATTTTGTTTTAATATTTGTTAGTTTAATTGTACTCTCATTAAGGCCTAGTACATCTCATATTAATTTGTCTGAAGCGATTGCACATTAAAATCCATGTTCACTGATAGGGTCTCATTGTAATGTAAAATATTTTATTCATATTGTGAAGTAAATTAAATGTGGCCTAACCTCTGAATTTTTAGATTTGGACTGACCTTTATCTAATAAGTCGTCAAAAAGTTCCCTAATCACCTGTATGCCTTCTGCAGAATGAAACGTAATGTCCAACTTCATTAGGACTGTAAAGATCTCTTCCTAAATAGCCAATCACACCACGCAAAACATAATTCTTATTATTAATGACTAGGGTTGTAGGTATGTCACATAGATGTATTTTGAAGTCATTAGTATAGCTTTCCGAAAAATCAATCAACTCAATAATTAAATGGTAGTTAGACAACTGTTTGGTTACGTGTCTGACTCCAATGCATTCTTTGTGCCTATCCACTATTTCAAAATCTTTCGTAAGCACACTGTCATCTATAATAGTTATACATGTGGTGTAGCTGTCTTCAAATATTTGATTTTGTAGTAGATCCTCAAGATTCAACAGTTTTTCACGTTTGCAGTGCACAGCAACACTTGCATCTTTCGCTATTCTTATCTTGTCAGGGCACTGATCAGAACTACAAACTGTTGTACAGGTTTGAACTTCAAAAGAAGTCATAATTTTTCTTAGCATTTCTATTACTGAACATTCCACGACCAATCTATTGATATTGTTTTTTAGCTTTTCACTTGGAAATAATTCCTTTAATATTAAAGCTCGATTTTTATATGTTCTTGCTGTCACCCCATGTTTTACCATACTTTGAACAAGTTGGAGTATTGGAAGACTATACATATTTATTACATTTTTGAACTCAGTGCTGTCACAATATGCTGTACACATTACTTGAACAATTGAATCAAATGCGCAAGTATTAGTTAAAATATAAAGTTTATTGAAAAGTTTCAGCTTTTTCAATGCAACCCTGTTTCCATTTTTTAAGACTCCAATTGATGAGACGTGTCTTTTATTGGATAAGTCAACCTCAAGCCATTCCGCATTCGAATTAAGATATGATGAGCGAGGTCGATTTTAGGTGGGACTGCTAAACCTCTCCAATTTTCCTCTTCATTCATTTCTGTAAAAACAATTGTTTCATGTGATGATGTGATGGGCTTTTTTTAAAGTTATTTTTGACTTTTTTTCTGACTCCATAAGTGAATTTGCATAATTTATTGTTGAGCCAGAAACACTGTTTTCATTTCTAGAACAAGCTATTAACGTTGATTCACATAAAGTGTCTTGCGTACTATTTGTTTCAACACTTTGTATTTTACTGACGTTTGGAAAGTTATTGCCAATTTTCGAACATTTTTTACATATCCGTTTCTCTCCATAACCTTCTTCCTCACCCTCTAAGGGATATGAACACTCTCTAATTATATGGACAGCAACACTACAAATACTGCATCTATGTGCACCAGTTGGTTCATTGCCTGCAACACATATTGGGCAAACTGGATCATTGTTTGTATTTTTTGAGGTTGCAGGTGGAAACATTTGAGCATTTAAGCTGCATGTATCTTTTGGTGCAGCAGCCAATTTAATTGCTCCATCTATGGCTTTTATGTGATACATGACGAAATCATCCACACTTAATGGAAGAACTTTTGAAGAAAATATTCTGTTTTTATGTCATTGAACTCACTTTCCACGGGAGCACTGCTTGCTGTTTTGTCACCATATCCAAAAATAGGAACCACTACCGCAGACCATAATGGAATAAAATATGAAATTGAAACTATGTCATCAACTAAACTAGGAATAAATTGTTGATTACCTCGGTCACCATTTTGGCGATCCAATATTTCTTTTATTCTACTAATAATTTTCGAAATCCATGATTTTGTTGATTCAAAATGTGTCTGCTCAGAAGTTTCGTTATCTTCTAAGTTTAAATCAGAATAATATGTACTACTTAAAATACCTTCGTCCATGCTTTCTTGCCGTGTATATAAATCTGGCTGCTCTTGTTCCCCAATAGCAATAAGTTTGATTAATTGTTTTTACTTATTTCACAAGTGGTAGGTTCACCTTCATCATTATTTCCTTCCGTTTCACTTAAGGCAACAGTAATGATATCAGATAAAATATCTTCCAATGTTGTTATAGAAGTTGTCTGTATAGCCTGTCCCATAGCTCTTAGGTAGAAATCTTTGGTACGCTTGATTTTCCTTTGCAAAGATTTCCACTTTGTTAGTAGTTTAATAAAGTGTGCCACATCACATCTTAAAAACGTGTTTGGAAGGCCATTAGGTTCATTGTAAAATATCATTTTGCAACATTGTCTTAAGTAATCTTTCAATGATCCATATTGTGTAAATGCTTTAACTGAAGCGGATAAGAGAGCAACAGACATATCTGCAACCACCATATCAGGTATTGTTGCGCCACTTCTGAGCCATTCTGTTAACCAGTGCTGAATACTATTTGCGTCATTCCTTTCCGACAACATGCTGCTAACAGAATATTGCTGTCCACTCTTTGTGTCATTCACAACTATTTCATACAAAAAAATGTGAGATGATTTTCTACCTGAGGATCTCTTTAACTTTGTCACTAATGAACCAGTCGCATCAATGCTAACTTGGGATGGATGTGTTTTGCAGTATGACTGAAATACATGAATTTGTGATGAACTCCAGTAATGAATGAAAAATCGGTCATAACCTATATCTCTTATCACACCCTGGTATAACATAGTTGACTTAGCCATACTAAGAGCTATGACAGGATCTTTGTGCCATCTTGAAGAAACCACCTTTTCATTCTTCGTTACATTTAATACACTGCATGTGGGAAGGTGACTTGGTTCATAATCTCCAAATTCCATTAGCTTACGAGCCATAAGTCGCCTATACATGTTTGGTTGTATACCTTCCTTGATCATCTTTGAAACGGCTTCTTCTCGTAATGTATTATACAAATGGCGTTAAATATTTTCCGGATGAGGAGAAGTAAAACTTCCATTATATATAAATTCAATGACTACTTCTTTGCTCACAGTCGGCTCCTCAAGAATATTACCATTTAAAACTGATCCACAAACTTTACATGATCCAAGAATTGTGGCGTACACATTACCTGACTTATAGATTTTTGCTCGCTTGAATACAAGGGTGCAGGGAAGGGAAGTATGTTTCCAGAAGTGTTGGTAGATTATATGAGTCCATCCACGTTTAAAAGTCAAGTAATTTCTGTGCTGTCTTTTGGGTTTAAATTTATAAGAACACCTGAATGAAATTTCATGTGATGCTATTCTAGAAAATTCTTCGGGTGGCATGGACAGCAATAAATCTGATACTTGAAGCTAAACTGTCTCCATCTGAGTTGGAATTATACTCTTCATCTTTGCTACTACAATTTTCTAAAGTGTCTATAATATCCTCACTCGTATTATCAGTGGTAAGTGGTGAGGGTTTGTAACCTAAGTCAGCCCAAACATTATATCTATTCTTTTTGACAATAGTGTAAATCGCTACTGCTGAAATTACTCCCTCTAGCTCTTTACTAATATCATTTCAAATATTACTAGATTTTACAGGCAGTCCCTCTTTTTCAGACAAAATAGAAGTTTTGAATTTCAATAAAGCTTCTATTAATAAAGGTTGATTAACTGTTTGTTTCCTCGGCATGTTGAAATTGTTGGATGTCTATGATTATGTATAACACAAGATGTAGCACGAACACTAGGTAATGACCTCTTATCACTCCAACGGAGATAGTGGTATAGCATTATAGTTATATACATCTGTAACAAATAAAATATACAATGAAAAATCATGACAATGTATGGTGCTATAATTATGTTTACGAGTTTCTTGTAGCTATAGTTTAATATTTCGCCAGTAAATAAAAAATGTTAACTTAAAATCTAAATTCGATCCTACCATGGGAAAATTAGCTTAACATGATAAAAGTAAAACTATTAGATAAATGAATTGTATATTCAACATCAAATTAAGCATTCAATTCAGCAACAACAAAAAATCTGCAAAAGTTAATAATTTTTAAATTATTTAATTTGTTGTAAAACTTTGATTAAGATTCGGAAAATAATGATAAAATATTTTGTTTTTACCTTTATCATATAAATACATATACAGTAGCTCCATAGCTTCTTTGGTGCTGACTGACAGTTCACAGCTGACTTCTGACAATCAACATTTAGGTATATTCCTTCATTTTGACTGTCAGAAGTGACAGCTGCTTAGCACATGTTTTTGCAGATCATATGGTTCTGCGTAAGGATACATAATTTGGTCTGGTAACTTTTCAAAGCCGTAACTGTGAGCTGTCAGTAAGCACTAAAGAAGCCATGGCTCTACTGTACCTACGTGTAGTTTTTATTTGTTAAAGGAACACGGTTCGTACACTAATGATAATGCAAAGCAGCCAACACAAAATATAGTTTTCCTTTGGATTTAGGTTAAAATGTATTCTATAGGTACTCTTAGAATTTGTAATTGATTAAGAGAGAAAAAATTAATTCTACATTATATAGGTGAATCCAACGATAGATAATCTCGTTTAAGAGAGAATATTTAAAAACACATGCATTTTAATTAATTTCAATAGAAAAATAATAGCTTATGTGTTAACCAGACGTCCAAGCTACACCCATGCGAGATTTCAGTACAATCGATAAGCGTGATTGAGAAACATACAGACAAGACACACGTACAAGATTTCATTTTCATAAATTAGTAGGATATATAAATGATTATATATAAAATATTAATATCTTTAACATAGATTTACTGTGAAGAAGAATGGCTATCTAATATATACATGTATATTTGTGTGTTTCTGTATTCCTCAATAAATTTTACTTTCTCTCGACACCTTGGCGAGAGAAGTATTGTGATCGTCATAAAAAATTTAACCGAAAACTCTTATAGATGTCGACGTTTCATCCCTTTAAAGGGAAAAGGTTGTTTTGACGATACTATCTAGAGCAGAAACCATTTTATCAATCAGGTTAAAACTTGGTATCTCGGGCTCTCATAGGCCTTCCTTAGGGAGTTTTTGGAATTATATAACTAACCTTAAAATTAAGGGTAATTTACGGAAGGTCAAAAAGAGGAAAAGATATATTTACTCAAAAAACGGTATAAATTTTGATTAAATTTTGTATATACCCAATGTTAAACATTACAAATAAATTATAAATTCTCATTTCCCCATGAAAATGACTTTTAGGGTACTTTACATATTAAGTAGAAATTTCCAATTTTGATCGTATCTCCGTAATTATTGTAGATACGAATTAACCTATCATTGTAAATTATATTATTCTAAAGAAATATTATTTTTAAATATATTGTTATAAAACCAATAGTGTCTGTGCTATAAGCAAATATATTATGTTTACTTAGGTCTCTATCTACTAGACCATAACAATAATTTTATTTTCATATTTAATATATTTTCTTATTTTATCAGTGATTCTGTAACTGTGTATATTAATTCATTATGCCCTTTAGTGAAGTGTTTTTGCAACTATGTGTATTATTTTGTTTCTTACGACTTTTAATATTTTTTATACAAGCCATCATAAATGTATTTAAAATATATTTAAATTCATATTATATTCTAAGAGGACAAACACACTTATATATTAGGGAGTAATACAAGCCAATGAGAAGGTTCCATCCATTTTGTTTGGATTCATTTGAATTCTGACCCTCTTTTCCTTCCGTTTTCATTCCATGCATTTAAGTCTCAATCAGACTAATAATTATAGATATTGTTTTCATAGAAAGAGTGATTCAAACATAAATAAGTGTAGTTTTTTTTAGCACGACGTCTTACTGCCTGTTCAGTTTGTACGCCTATGTAGTTATTACGCTAATATGTAATGGATAAGGAAGGTTGAATTCATAGGAAGTGTACCCGCATTAGCGTATGGAAATAGCGTAAGACCATTTTGGAAATACCACCCTCAATACAACCAACTGGAATTTAAACCCCGATTTCCTTGTCATTGGAAGTATACTTTATTGCGAGAATGATGCTTTAGACCATTCGGCCACCAAAGCAGGTAGCTTTATTTTGAACGTTCTTTTATGAATAACGAACGTGACTGAATAACTCATTACTGTATTTACCCGAAACTTGGACCAATAAACGTGCATTTTTATTTGGCCGGAAGGAAGAAGAATGGCCCTATGTAACCAGAAAAAAATCTAAAATTGGACCCGGGCAATGAGGGTGGGGCTTATAATTTTTAAAAAACCTTTTTAGATGAGGGAGAAAATAATAATGTGACGTAGAGGTAAAAAGAAAACTCCATATAACCAATGAATCTTAAAAATTGAAGTTTCTAAGAGCGAATTGGAGAAAAGAGGGTAGGGGGCTCAAAATTTTTAAAACTAATATTGAACAACTACTTCTCACTGTGGTATTAAACTTAAATTTTGCTGGCAGCTATAAAAAAACTCCAAATAAATCCTAAGGGCTGAAAATATTAAGAGTTTTAATATGATCTTCCGGGAACAAAAAAAAACCACTTTTAGTTGTGGTATATAATGTTTTATTATTATTATTATTATTATTATTATTATTATTATTATTATTAGCAACCCAGATAATCATATTTATCATAAAATGTGGAATTTTTAATTAAAGAGTTGTTTGAGTGGGAGTGGTGTGTGGTTTACAATTTCAAAAACTAATAGAAACAAATTCTTTTATGGTCAGTATAAAAATTTAATATGTTAGGAAGATAATTTAAATTTTCCAATAGCAAAATAAGTGCTAAATATTTACTTTTTATAAATGAAGCTGGTGGAATAGGGGGTTTAAAAATTCCCAAAACTAAAATAATAGTTTTCTTTTTAGTGTAGTATAAGATAAAGATTTGTCAGGTGGATATAAAAACCACTGTAAGCAACCATCATGGTCTTATCCGTTACGTTAAAAATAAAGAAGCAGTAAATGGAGAAGGGGAGTACTCTTATGATTCTTATCTACACTAATATTATAAAGAGGAAAGATTTGATTTTTTGTTTTTTTGTTTTTTTGTCTGTAATAGATAGACTCAAAAACTACTGGACCAGTTTTAAAAATTATTTCACCAATATAAAGCTACATTATCAGCGAACAACATAGGCTCTATTTTATTTTGAAATTTTTATTTATTCCTCATATAAATGTCGATAGTCACTCATATTCTATGGTAGTCTCTATGATGATTCTTCAATATGTGTGTTGAAAATAATAAATTCGGGCGGCAGGGGGGGGGGAGGGTCTAGTTACAAATATAAAAATAATTTTTTGGTATGATATAATGTGGAAGTTTAATTTGTAAGTCAATAAACCTTTCCAAAGAGCCGAATGACATCTGAACATATTATCGAGTTTCAAATTAAAGCCCGGGAAATAGAAGAGCACGAAATTAATATAAGTTTTTTTTTCGATGTGGTTTAAAATTGAAATTTAGCAAGCACGTAGATAAACAATATAAAATAATCAACTAAATCTTAAACTTTCATATTGTATTATGGGAACTGAAAAAGAGTGAGTGGTAGTAGTTTAAGATGTGATTTTACCATATCATTTCTACGCTAATGCAGATACAATTATTCTAAAATGTTATTTCTGTTGATTAAGCCAGATTATTTTGGACTTACATTAAATTCAGAACTGAGCCAAGGACTTTTCTAAACCAGTGTGTGTTTAGAAGAGGATATAGTCTCAATCAGACTAATAATTATAGATATTGTTTTCATAGAAAGAGTGATTCAAACATAAATAAGTGTAGTTTTTTTTAGCACGATGTCTTACTACCTGTTCAGTTTGTACGCCTATGTAGTTATTACGCTAATATTTAATGGATAAGGAAGGTTGAATTCATAGGAAGTGTACCCACATTAGCGTGTGGAAATAGCGTAAGACCATTTTGGAAATACCACCCTCAATACAACCAACTTGAATTTAAACCCCGATTTCCTTGTCATTGTAAGTCTACTCTATTGCGAGAATGATGCTTTAGACAGTTTGGTCACCAAAGCAGGTAGCTTTATTTTGAACGTTCTTATATGAATAACGAACGTGACTGAATAACTCGTCACTGTATTTACCCGAAACCTGGACCAATAAACGTGCATTTTTATTTGGCAGGAAGGAAGAGGAATGGCCCTATGTAACCAGAAAAAAATCTAAAATTGGACCCGGGCAATGAGGGTGGGGCTTATAATTTAAAAAAAACCTTTTTAGATGAGGAAGAAAATAAAAATGTGACGTAGAGGTAAAAAGAGAACTCCATATAACCAATGAATCTTAAAAATTGAAGTTTCTAAGAGCGAATTGGAGAAAAGAGGGTAGGGGGTTCAAAATTTTTAAAACCAATATTGAACAACTACTTCTCACTGTGGTATTAAACTTAAATTTTGCTGGCAGATATAAAAAAAACTCCAAATAAATCCTAAGGGCTGAAAATATTAAGAGTTTTAATATGATCTTCCGGGAACAAAAAAAACACACTTTTAGTTGTGGTATATAATGTATTATTATTATTATTATTATTATTAGTAGTAGTAGTAGTAGTAGTAGTAACCAAGATAAACATATTTATCATAAAATGTGGAATTTTTAATAAATGAGTTGTTTGAATGGGAGTGGTGTGTGGTTTACAATTTCAAAAACTAATAGAAACAACTTATTTTATGGTCAGTATAAAAATATAATATGTGAGGAAGATAATTTAAATTTTCCAATTGCAAAATAAGTGCTAAATATTTACTTTTTTATAAATGAAGCTGGTGGAATAGGGGGTTTAAAAATCCCCAAAACTAAAATAATAGTTTTCTTTTTAGTGTAGTATAAGATAAAGATGTGTCGGGTGGATATAAAAACCACTGTAAGCAACCATCAAGGTCTTATCCTTTACGTTAAAAATAAAGAAGCTGTAAATGGAGAAGGGGAGTACTCTAATGATTCTTATCTACACTAATATTATAAAGAGGAAAGATTTGATATTTTGTTTTCTTGTTTTTTTGTCTTTAATAGATAAACTCAAAAACTACTGGACCAATTTAAAAAATTCTTTCACCAATATAAAGCTACATTATCAGCAAGTATCATAGGCTATATTTTATTTTAATTTTTTTATTTATTCCTCATATAAATGTCGATAGTCATTCATATTTTATGGTAGAGTCTATGATGATTCTTCAATATGTCTGTTGAAACTAATAAATTCGGGGGGCAGGGGGAAAGGGTCTAGTTACAAATATAAAAATACTTTTTTGGTATGATATAATTATGTAAGTCAATAAACCTTTCCAAAGAGCCGAATGACATCTGAACATATTATCGAGTTTAAAATTAAAGCCCGGGAAATAGAAGAGCACGAAATTAATACAAGTTTTTTTTTCGATGTGGTTTAAAATTGAAATTTAGCAAGCACGTAGATAAACCATATAAAATAATCAACTGAATCTTAAAATTTCATATTAGTATTATGGGAACTGAAAAAGAGTGAGTGGTAGTAGTTTAAGATGTGATTTTACCAAATCATTTCTACGCTAATGCAGATACAATTATTCTAAACTGTTATTTCTGTAGATTAAGCCAGATTATTTTGGACTTACATTAAATTCAGAACTGAGCCAAGGACTTTTCTAAACCAGTGTGTGTTTAGAAGAGGATATATAGCGAGATTAGGTATAACTATGTCGAATTTGTACTTCCCTTGGGTCAGCATCTTTAATTTAGACTGAAGACTCGAGTCTTGACTCGGGTCAGACCATTAACAAACTTAATATTTCAATAATTATTCTTATTTCAAGCTAATATTTTTTTTATGGTATTTAGAGGATCATAGCCCAACAAATATTTATTTCCTCAAATGCTTATTCCTGAAAAATTCTCAACGGCGGTTTCTTTGTTTAGCAAATATCTAGGCTGTTTCAAAAATATGGCCTGCTTACACCCCACACAAAAAAAGATAAGTATTTATCTTACGTCTATGGACCAAATAAAAATGTTCCATATCCCTCTTCTCGTATGTTGAACATAGCAATAAAAACTCTAACAATGAATTGCGATACATTGTGGATATTGACGTAATGCAGACGTTACTTCACGATGTCGAAATTCTTCCATTTCCATGCCTATTCTATGCATATTGATAAAAGTTACGTTGCCAAAAAAAATTACTCCTTGCCTCCTTCAAATTGAAAATGCTGTTTTTAAACCCTAATTCAAATAAAATAAAATAATAATAAATAAATTATACGACACCATTTACAAATTCTCAAGCTTATTTTTAATTTCTTAAAAAACCAGACACTTTAAAAATATAATTATTTATTATCTCTCATTAATATTAATTTAAAATGTTTCATCATTAACTATAGTCAAATATTAACTCGTCTCAAATCGGGATATGTAAATTAATTACTAAAATTTTAGTTAACCCTTATTCATAATGTACGAATAATTAAAAAATTGTATTAATATTATAAAATTAACATACTATTTCATTACTGCCTTCTTTAATTTAATCAAATATCAATAAATCAATTATTTGGTTAAATATTATAGGATCTACTCAAACTAAATAATCTACTTTTTGGATATATCCTAAAAGATAACAACAGAATTAAAATATCGCCCTTAATTTTAAAATTAGTTAAATTATTAGCCTATCTTACTAGTATCAATGGCATGCTTATAATCAAGTTCTATTTTGAGGTTCAAACTTTCTAGGTACACTTACCAGTAAACCTAGCTTTTAGCTTAACACAAAGTTTACAAGAAAAGTTTTTAGAAGACTTCAATTAAGTTTTCCTCGGAAAACAACTTTTTCTAATCACACTAAAACCGTTTTCATAAAGCAAATATAAAAAAAACATTTATCAAACCAATGTTTAAATGTTTCAAATTTTCAAAAAGGAGGTAATTTATTTGTATACTGCACTCAAATTATAAATATTTGTTAAAAATTAATTTATATTTTTATTTATCATGAAAAACAAATAACATACACCCATTTAAAATAAAATATTAAAATACTTTTTGAAATATGTCATATTTTTTTAAATGTATTATAATTAAACTACCTCTAAATTAATATATTTTATATAAATCTAAATAAGGTATTATTAAATCACGTAAAATATTTCTCATTTAGCAAAATTGTTGAATCTATTTTTTTTAAACCGCTTCGCTGGCAGAATGGTCACTTTCGTGTTAGACTGACCTGCTGGAGACGTTGAGATCGGTGTTCGAATCCTGGTTGGGTCTACTGAGGGTAAGTTTTCTCTATGGTTTCCCACTCTCCTTCCACCTAAATTCACGTAGATTACCTCTCAAATGTTCCCTTCCTCATTTCCACCCCATTAGATAATTATCATATAAGCGTATGGCAATTAAAACGTAGTTATTAAAAAATAAATTAAAAATAACTTTTTTTCAATTATCACTAATAAGCATACTATTATTAAATGAATATTGTTTAGGAAAAATTAATATATTTGTAATAAGTTTTATGTGAATAACTTAACAAATACCCATTTTGAGTAAAATTGTTAAAGCCATTTTCAAAACATTTCAAATTTTATAAAAAAAATTCAGTCTTCTCTAAACTACCCTTAAATGAATTTTTCCCTAAACAAACAAGATTACATTTTTATTCATCATGTCAAACACTACCCAGGTATACATTTTTAACAAAATTACTAGAGCAATTTTTGAAAAATATTGACTTTTCAAAAACTACTATTCACTAAACTACATAAAACGAATTTTTACTAAAAAAAACAAGTGTACTAGTGTTATTTGTCAGATCACCACAACACTCACTCTATATAGATTTTAAACAAAATTAACCAACTAGAAATATTTGTAATTTTCAAAAGTCACTGTTAAATAAACTACTGTTAATATAAGTATTAGTGTTAAAATCTATAAAAATTTAATACGTATAACAATTGAATTTTGAACAAAATAATTCACATAGCTTAGGATTTATGTTCAGAGATAGACGGAAATGTATTCCACTTATTTGAATTCAGGATAACAGAAAACGTAAAAATTCGTCATAATCTCAAGGGTGAAAATGTTCACGTTTACAATACTTTATATCTGAATTAGAAAATAAAAAATATATTATAAAACGTTAAATATATTTAAAACATACTTTCTAACATGTGAATAGTTATTTATTTAAAGCCAAACATTTATATATATATGACTTTTTTTACTCTACATGAGATTTGAATTAATTTTTCTACAATATACTACACAATGTCAACTTTTAAAATCTGGAGTAAAATATGTTGGAGTGAATATTTTACATTTCAAAGCTCTATAGTCAGGATAATTTCAGGTAAATAAAACATTTTATTCAGCACAAAAGTGAAATAGACTTCAGAACTATAGTTCATTATTTCAGAATCTTATGAAAAAAAATTCTACTTGCCCATGATCCGGGATATGAAGCGTCTCGTTATTTATAACTAGTAATTTCCGTAAATGAGGAAAATAGTGTCGTTTATTCTAAATATCAATAAAAATAAATTTATAATTCACAACTTTACTGTATATAAAATAATGAAAGCTTTAAAATAATATATTACACTTTTATAGGAAAATAGTAGATTTAAACTCCAGAGATACCCATGTAGGCCTACACCCTTCCAGCTTGAATACATTCCATAAAATAAGATAAACTAGGGTAGTTCTGTTCTTATAAACTAACCACATGGGCTAGTTAACTATTGGGACTGACAGTTGCACAGTAAGCATTTTAAACGTAGTGATGAGAAATGCTACCAATAAATGTCACCCGTTAGAAAAGGTCAGCCTTGTCCATGGACAAAAGAAATGTCATTAACAAGGCAATAATTTTCAAATTTGGTGACACTAAAACTCAAATATAAGACACATGTATAACAGTGTAAGAGGGTATCAAAAGTCAAAAAAAGAAACGTGTTTAAAACGGTATCCAAGCAAGACATTAAAACAATATATTTGTTTATACTTTAAATTAGATTAATTATGAAGGTGTAAAACATAGGGCAGAAAGAGTTTGAAATCAAACACATTTATAAATCTAGGAATTTCGTGAAATCAATAAGACACTATAATTTTGTGTGCTAACTAAAAATAATTAATAAATTTTCTTTAGGCTAAATTATTAATGTTTAAAACTTTATGTTTGAGTGAAAACCATACATTTTATATTATCATAAGAAAAGTCAGTTTTTATTTGGGAAAACAAGGCGTCTATTGAACTTATCTCATTGATTAATTCTGTTCTTTGATTTGATTGATTCATTTCTTTTTAAATTATTAATCTGTAAAATGTTATACTTGAGGGCAAAACGGAACAACTCAATACTTTTAAATTTGAATTCAAAAAAATTAATATTGTGGCCCTCGTCTCCAAAGAAAAACAATCGTACTCTCTCTGGGGTTGGTTTGTAAAACTTAGTACTAGGGTTCAAGACGGTGCCAAAAAGGTCCTATACGATGGCATATTTACAATCTTAATTTGAGGTGTGGTGGTCGAAGGTAGGGTACAACAAAGACCTTTTTTTAATTATTTTTTCTCGCTAATCTTTTGGGTGCAAAACACCATACCTGGTTGAAAAACGGTGCAAAACAGGACTTTTAAGCTGACATAAAAAATCCAACCTTTTGATAGTGGGGGGGGGGGCTACTATTAACTTGCCCCCCCCTACATATAAACAGTCGTAGCATCTCTGGGGTTAGGGTGCCAAACGTAATACATGGGTGCAAAACGGTGGTACATTTACAATCTTAATTTGAGGTGTAGGGGCCGGAGGGAGGTTCCAACAACTTAAATTTTTTTGAATTTTAAATATATTTTTCTCGCTAATCTTTTATGGTGCAAAACACCATACTTGGGTGCAAAACGGTGCAAAACAGGACTTTTATTTTGGAATTAAAAAAAACTATTAATGATTGGTGGGGGGGCCACGCTCAACTTGCCCCACCCCCCACCTTTATCCCTTTTTAATATTTTTTTACTGCAAAACTATTCAGGTGCAAAACGCCGTACTTGGGTGCAAAACAGTGCAAAACAGGACCTTTAAGCTGACCTAAAAAAAATCCGACATTTTGATAGTGGGGGGGCTACTATTAATCTTGCCCCCCCCTACATATAAACAGTCGTAGCGTCTCTGGGGTTTGGGTGCAAAACGTAATACTTGGGTGCAAAACGGTGCAAAACGGTGGTACATTTAAATTTGAATTTTGATGGGGTGGGGGGGCCAACTTAAGTGATCTCAGTAAAACCTCTGTTTCACTGGGTGAGACTTTAATCGCTGCCACTGCAGTATCAACTGAGACGCGCTAATTGCCCGTTAGCACGTACACTCAAAATACCTTATATATGTTTAATTATCACTATAAATGCAAGAACTAATATATCCTAATAATGTGTGACAGATATATACTCATGGTGAAATCGTGTTGCTGTAAACGCCCAAATTTTAGGAGAGTGCCCCAACTGACTGTTCCTGGAGGCTCAACACATGGGCTGAGGTAGATATAAGAACGAGTGGCTTCCTTGCGTTGTGCTCATTGACCGTCTCCTAACACTAGTTGTCTTTCTGCTCAATTCTGGAAATTCACCCCCCCCCCCCC